>QXEO01000539.1:631937-713184 GCA_007115705.1 Dactylis glomerata | reverse complement strand
TGCCGCGCCGCCGCTTGTTGCCGGTAGCCGTTGAAGTCAGCGAGCCTGTCGCGCTGCACGTTGTCGGTAGCCTGAAAGTCTGAGCGCGATGAGCATACGCTTCTGGCGCGCACAGTAACAAAAATAATATATGAACACCGAGCAGAGGCCGGTCCGACGCGGCTGTGACGTTGAAGCCGATGAGTCCATTGCGCCGTGTCGTTGCTCCGACGATCTACACGATAGCGACAAGCATAAACAAATTTAGGGCCTGTTTGTTTGGGCTTTTACCTGCTTTCCACTAGAATAATCTGGACAATCGAAACAAACAGGCGGCTTCGTCGCTGGCTTTCTCCAAAGCCAAAGCCGCAATTGCACTAGGCGAGCGAAGCACCCCGGGACGTGCTTCCCGCAGCTTCGCATAGAACTAGCGAATCGTTTTCCAGTGTAGACATATCGTTTGAAGGAAATTACAATCATTGCCACCGCGGGCCAGTGGATAGGAGAGCGAGGGGTCAGGCCGAACCGTTCCCAGACCCCCCACTCGCTCGACCCCATCGACTCCCAGCGCTCTCGAGCTCCCAGTGCCTAGGGTTCCTGCACAGCGCCGCCGGTCACATCTCCGGCCATCCTCTTTCCCGGCCGCCCTCCTCCCGGCCGACCTCCTCCCGGGCCGCCCTCCTCCCCGTCCGACCTCCTCCCGCCCGAACGACCTCCTCCCGGGCCGCCCTCCTCCCGGGCCGACCTCCTCCCGCCCGATCTGTGCCGCCCGACCTCCTCCCGCTGGCTAAGCTCGTCCCCGGCCGCCGTCCTCCCCGGCTGATCTCCTTTCGCAGCAAGGTGAGCCCCCGTCCCTCTGTCCCTCTGTCCCTCTGTCTATGGCATGTTCTACTATTTGTGCATGGATATGTGTGGTTCTACTATTGATGCTTGCTATGTGATGGTAGATGCTAGTTTGGTGCTGGTATTCTTGTAGAGAAGGATGTGAAAGATATATTTTTGAACCATTGATATGCTATTGACATTCTGTTATGTGTCTCCTATGGAAATAAAATGGTACCTCTAGTAATTGTGTAGTGCTTTTTTTTGTGATAGCTTGGTATTACTTTGCAATGTCGAAGGCCGTGTGGGATGCATTCCACACTAAAGTTTTCTGCGACATATGTATGGATGAAGTGAACGCCAACAATAGGGACGGGGGTTGTTTGAGTAGGAAAGGTTACAAGAATGTTGAGGAGAAATTCTTTGAAAAAATAGGGGCTAGATTAGTGAAGAAACAATTCAAAAACAAATGGGATGCTTTGAAAAAGGATTACACGGGATGGATGGAATTGCTAAATGCAACCGGACTTGGTTGGAATCCCAAAACAAAAACTATGGACGCCGATGATGATTGGTGGAAGAATCACATAGCTGTAAGTTATTATATTCACTACTTGTCATGTTTTTCTTTGAATACTTTTTATCATAGTAATTTGACTCATGTATGTATTATGTTATTTTCTTTCAGATCCGTCCTGATCATGCAAAGTTTAGAAATGGGCCAACTCCTAACTGAAAGTGCAAACTTTGTTTCCCTCAGATTTTGTGTGTTAGATAACAACATTAGGGATATTAAGTGTGTGCTAAGTTGTGCAGGATTATCAGATGAAGAAATGCCAGGCCGGATTATCCGGCCAGGGGTGGCCGAATAATCCGCCCCCTCGGGGAGTGGCCGAAAAACGGCTAAGTCCCTGGCTCGGCGTCACCCAGTATAGGGGGCCGGATATTCCGACCAGGGGCCGGATAATCCGCCCCCCCAGGCGAGAGCTCAAAACGACTAAGGACTTATCGCGGCGTCACCCAGATAGGGGGGCCGGATATTCCGGCCAGGGGCCGGATAATCCGCACCCCCCTCCCCGAAGTCGACCCCAAATTCGGCTAAGGACCTGAGCGGCGTCACCCAGATAGGGGGGGCGGATAATCCGGCCAGGGGCCGGATAATCCGGCCAGCCGGATAATCCGGCCCAACTTTGGCCGGATAATCCGCCCCTCCAAGTCAGCAACGGCTACATTTTGGGAGGGACTATAAATACCCCTCCCCTTCTTCCACCTCAAGCGGCTCGAGCTGTGCAAGAAGAACACCATATTTGGAGCCACCAAATTCGCAAGATCTCCTCCCTCAACCCACCAAAGCTCTTGATCTTTGGAGAATCGAAGGAGAAGGCCTTGATCTACATCCTCACCGAAGCGATTTGATTTCCCCTCTCATTTGCTTGAGGGCCCTTTGGTCTTGGGTTCCCTTGTGTCCCTTGACCTTGATTTGTGTGATAGAAATCTTGATACTTGTTGATTGAGATCTTTGTGGTGCTTGGGAGCCTCCAATTCAGTTGTGGAGTTGTGCCCCAAGTTTGTAAAGGCCGATTCCGCCTTGAGGAATCCCTTAGTGGAAAGTGAGCTAGGCCTTTGTGGCGGAAGCTTGCACCGGAGAATAGGGTGAGCCTTTGTGGCGTTGGTTAGGCCTTTGTGGCAACCACACCCCTCCAACGTAGACGTACTTCCCCTAAAAAGGAAGGAACTACGGGAATTACATCCGTGTCTCCGTGTGCTCCACTCTCGGTTACCTCTATCCTTTATTGCCTTTACTACTTGTATCTTGCTTAGCTTGCTTGTTGACATATAGGTAAATTCACCTTAGTTGCATATCTAGAGAATTTACCTTTTGTGTCAAGCCTAAATTGAAAAAGAATTAAAATTTGAGTAGCACCTATTCACCCCCCCCCCCTCTAGGTGCCCATACGATCCGTTCAATTGGTATCAGAGCCTCGGCTCTTATTTCGGGCTTAACCGCCTAAGAGTATGGAAACATCACCTAGTGAGGGCTCGGGTCAAGTTTCCATGGGTGATTCAAATCTTTGGAATCATCCATGACTCCATGACATCTCAAATAAGTGAGTTGCGTGAAATGATAGCGCACCTCATGCAAGCTAAAACTGCTAATGCCTCTCCACCTCCGGAAAAACCCGCTACTCCACAAGTGGAGAATGTGGTGGTTGATGTGGAGGGTGCCGATAAAAATGGCGATGCTAAGTCTTCCACCAAGGGAGACGGGAAAGGTGAATTCCCTCATTGGTATTCACCCGACCCGCCGGTTCCTCATCCTCATATTAACAATAGGGGAGACCCACCTAAGCTTGATGCATTAAACTTTGGTCAATGGCAATATCAAATGATCTCTCATATGCACAGTTCTTGCATCGAGCTTTGGAGGATCGTTGAGGAAGGGTTCAAGGCCGTGGATCCACACAACATGACAAGAAGAGAGACGGTCGATAGTCAACTCAATGCTACCGCTCTCCACATGATTCAAGTCGCCATTGGATCCAAGGACTTGCCTCACATCCAACATTTCTCCACCGCCAAAGAAGCTTGGCAAGGACTCTCCGACGTCTTTGTTGGCAACGAGAGCATGAAGAAAACGATATATATTGCCTTCTCAAATCAAGCGGAGGGATTCTTCATGATGGATGGTGAGGATCATCAAGAGATGTATAGAAGACTCAAGGCTATTGCTACCACCTTCAAGAACCTCGGTGCTCACCATATTGATGATGAGTGGATCAAGATGAAGTACATTCTTGCTCTCACCCCATATGAGCCCGCGGATGTAAGAGTGTTCAAGGAAAGCACAACTTCAATGAGATGACCTCCAATCAAGTGATGCAAGAGATTCAAGCCTACAAGGTTTCCGCACAAAATGCGGAAGATGCTCGTGCCCGTGCCATAGGAATGCAAAGAAGCTCTAATCTTGCATTAAAGGCTAATGTGGTTGAGAAAGAGGTTCCTCTTCAAGCAAGCATTGAAGCAGGCTAGAGATGTGTCCCGAGGACATAAGACATGAGTACAATGAGCACATGGCCTTCTATGGAAAAACCTTTTGGTGGATCCACACAAGGCTAAAGAAGACAATCAAAGAAGAAGCAAGTCAAGTGGCTATCAAAGGAATGACAACAATGGTCAAAGGGTGAGGACTTGCTACAATTGCAATGATAGATTCCACTTTGTTGCCGAGTGCCCTTATGAGAAGAGAGAAGACCATGGTGGAAAGCTCATCCTCAAAAGCAAGACCAAGTCACCTTCAAAGAAGCCATTTGTGAAGAAGGGTGGACCAAAGAAGAAACAACCAAAGTTTGTGTTCTTGACTCAAGAAGAGTACTCCGCTAGTGAGAGTGATGAAGAAGAAACCACAACTAGTGAGATGGCCGCAATGGCAACCACCTCCACTTCCTCACATCACTCTTTGAATCCCCCAATGAGGACTCTCTTGTCAAGAACGTCAAGTGCCTTATGGCCAAGTCTTCCGAGGTATCACCCACATCTTTCTCCTCCTCTAAGACAAATGATGCTCCCTTGAATGATCTTGCTAGTCTTAGAGTAAAGGAAGAAATTATTGCTTTTGATGACTATGTGTCTATGTAGATGGTGTTCATAAGATTCACTTTGAACGTCTATTGAGCCAATATGGTAAAACTCTTGAAAAACTAGATGAACAAATGAGGCTTGAAAAAGAATATGCTCAAGATATTGCCTCACTAACCGAGTCTCTTGAAGAAGAGCAAGAGGAACGAGCATTCTCGAAGAGAAGCTCGATTCCATTGAGGAATCTAATAATGAAGTTGTTTCCAAACTCATTAAAGAGCGAGACCATGCTCGTGCTAAAGTAAAAATGCTTAAAAAGAGAAGGTTGAATTTGGTGTTGGTCATGATATACTTGTTAAGGATTTGAAGATCTTGACAAGGCTCACAAGGCCTTGAAAAGTGAACACTCTATTCTTACCAAGTCACATGAACAACTTCAAATTCAATTGACTAAGAATAATGTGCCTAGTTCTTCTACTTCTACTTGTGATCATGCAAATGTTATTGAAGAAAATGCTAGGTTGAAAGATGAGCTTGCCAAGTCCTCCATTCCCATAGGTGAGAAAAACTTGAATGACCTTTTGAGTAAGCAAAAGGCATTTGGTGATAAAACGGGGATTGGCTATGTCTCAAAGAAGAAGAAGAAGAACAACAAGAAAAAGAAGGCCAAGCCCGCACAAGCAAAGAAGGATCCTATTGTGGGTGGCAAAGCCACTCATGATGATCATGCGGGAATTGCTAACCCTCACTATGTTTTATTTCTGATTATTATGGTGATGTTTATGCAAAATATGTTGGTCCAAATGATGGTTATGTTGCTTGGTCTATTTGGGTTCCAAAGACCCTTGTTGCTAACAAAAGAGGACCCATTGAAAAATGGGGACCTAAAACCAAGCAATGATCTCTTGTAGGACTATGCTTCCGGTGGATCAAAATGGGTGCTTGATAGTGGATGCACAAGTCATATGACCGGAAGCAAGGAGATTATGACGGAGATGAGGCCTAATGATAACAACATAACCGTCACTTATGGAGATATGTCACAATCGAGGTATTGGGTCTTGGCAAGGTGGTGGTCGCACCGGATATTTCCCTTGTGGACGTCATGCTTGTTGAGACCCTAGGTTACAATTTACTTTCAGTTCGTGCACTTGGTAAGATGGGCTTTGCCGTCTTCATTGATAATGAAATTGTGGTACTCTTGTGGAGCAAGTCTCTAAAGGTCGCTTTCGTTGGGCACATTGAAAATAACTTGTATGTGGTGGACTTCTCGGGGAAAACCACTACAAGTGCAATGTGTTTATTTGGAAAGGCCGATGTGGGTTGGCTTTGGCATCGCCGACTAGCCCATGTCAATATGAGAACTTTGCAAAGCCTTCACAAGGGTGGCCACATACTCGGACTAAAAGAGAATGTTTCTTTTGCCAAAGATCGTGTTTGCAGGGCTTGCGTTCTAGGAAAAATGCATGATTCTCCCCACCCAAGCAAGACTATCATTTCTTCCAAGAGGATCTTGGAGCTCCTTCATGTGGATCTTTTTGGTCCTCCATCTCATGCAAGTCTTGGTGGGAAGAAATATTGTTTGGTGATTGTTGATGACTATTCAAGATATACTTGGGTCTACTTCTTCAAGCATAAGAGTGAGACTCAACAAACCGTCATCGACTTTGCCAAGGAAGTTGAACGTCAACATGGGCAAACTATTTTGGCAATTAGAAGTGACAATGGCTCGGAATTCAAGAACTACACTTTGAATGGGTTTCTCAGTGATGAGGGGATACGTCATCAATATTCCGCTGCATACACCCCTCAACAAAATGGTGTAGCCGAAAGGAAGAACCGGACTCTTATGGATATGGCTAGGTCCATGTTGGCGGAGTTTAAGTCTCCATACAACTTTTGGGCCGAAGCTATCTCTACGGCTTGTCACTCTTCAAACCGGCTCTTCCTCCGCAAAGGCCTAAACAAGACTCCATATGAAATACTCACCGGAAGCAAGCCCAACATCTCCTACTACCGGGTTTTCGGGTGTAAGTGTTTCTTTCAAAGAAAAGGAGTTCGTTTAGGTAAATTTGATCCGAAAGCAATAGAAGGTATTTTTGTTGGTTACGGTGCCGAATCCCACACTTATAGAGTCTTCAACAAGTCCACCGGACGTGTTGAGAATCTTGTAGTGTGGTATTCGAAGAGAATGACAGCTCCCAAGGGGGGCGAGATGTTGTTTCTTGTGATGTAGATGATGAAATACCTCGAGAAGCCATAGGAAGAATGGGCGTGGGATTTTTCCGCCCCATTGAGGGACACCTTGTGGCGGACCGAGAAGGACTATGCTCTACTCAAGTGGAGCCTTCATCTTCACAAGCTCAACAAGCCTCTCCCAAGGAAGCAACTAATGCACCAACCGAAGAACAAGACAAGGACCTTCATGAAGAACAAGGGGCACCACCATCCTCTCGGTTATCTCAACCGCCCCCAATTCTTCACAAGACCAAGATCAACCTACTCATGAAGATAATGATGATCAAGGTCAAGTTGATGGTCAAGACGGGGACCAAAATGATCAAGATGATCAAGTGATCCCCAAGGTCTAATGAGGAGATCGAAGCCCGTCGCAAGAAGAGAATTGAAAGGGACTTGGAACTTAAAGGTCATACCCTTGAGAGGGTTATTGGAGATCTAAGGAGCAAAGTGTCAACCCGGCGTCAATTGGCACAATTTAGCACTCATCATGCTTATATCTCCATGGTTGAACCCAAGAAAGTATTTGAAGCCTTGAAGATCCGGATTGGTTGGATGCTATGCATGAAGAACTCAACAACTTCAAGCGCAATAATGTTTGGGTGTTAGTGGAGAAGCCAAAGGAGTGCCGGAATGTGATTGGCACAAAGTGGATATTCAAGAACAAGCAAGATGAGCATGGAATTGTTGTGAGGAACAAGGCAAGATTGGTTGCTCAAGGTTTCTCTCAAGTTGAAGGAATTGACTTTGGAGAAACTTATGCTCCCGTGGCTCGCCTTGAGTCCATCCGTATCCTTCTTGCATATGCCACTCATCATAATTTTAAGTTGCAACAAATGGATGTTAAAGTGCTTTCTTAATGGTCCATTGAAAGAGGAAGTGTATGTTAAGCAACCCCCGGGGTTTGAGGATCTCAACTTCCCGAACCATGTCTACAAACTCCATAAGGCACTCTATGGCCTTAAACAAGCCCCACGTGCGTGGTACGAGCACCTTAGGGAGTTGTTTTAGACCGTGGGTTTGAAGTTGGGCAAATCGATCCCACTCTTTTTACTAAGAGGGTCAATGGGGAGCTTTTCGTATGCCAACTATATGTTGATGATATTATCTTTGGCTCTACTAACAAAGCTTTTAATGATGAATTTCAAAGCTTATGACCGATAGGTTCGAGATGTCTATGATGGGCGAAATGAAGTTCTTTCTTGGTTTTGAAATCAAGCAATTGAAAGAAGGGACTTTCATTAATCAAGCAAATATGTCCAAGACATGCTCAAGAGGTTCAAGATGAAGGAACTAAATGGGGCCGCCACACCAATGGCCACAAAATGTCATCTTGAACTTGATCCCAATGGTAAAGATGTGGATCAAAAGGTATACCGTTCTATGATCGGTTCTTTGCTTTACCTTTGCGCATCTAGACCCGATATTGTGTTGAGTGTAGGTGTGTGTGCAAGGTATCAAGCCGCTCCTAAAGAAAGCCACCTTATGGCGGTTAAGAGAATCTTTCGATATTTGGTTCATACCCCAACTTATGGGCTTTGGTATCCCAAAGGCTCGGATTTCTCTCTTTGTGGCTTCACGGATTCGGATTGGGCCGGTGACAAGGATGATAGGAAATCAACCTCCGGAGCTTGCCAATTTCTTGGTAGGTCTTTGGTGTGTTGGTCTTCTAAGAAGCAAAATTGTATATCTCTCTCCACCGCCGAAGCCGAATACATTGCCGCCGCAAGTGGATGCACTCAATTGTTATGGATGAGGCAAACTTTGAAGGAATACGGTGTCAATTGTGACAAAGTGCCTCTTTTATGTGACAATGAAAGTGCTATCAAGATCGCCTATAATCCGGTGCAACATTCAAGAACCAAGCATATTGAGATCCGGAATCATTTCATTAGAGATCATGTTGCCCGTGGTGATATTGAGCTTGCTTATGTTAGCACCAAGGATCAACTTGCCGATATATTCACGAAGCCTCTTGATGAAGCAAGATTTGGATATTTGAGGAATGAGCTAAATATCATCGATTCAAGGAGTGTGGCTTGAACATCTTGCAAATACACCTATATTTCAATGTGTTTGGTTTAGGTGTGGGCATGGAGATAGGGGGAGTGCGGTCCTAATTAATTGGGCTATCCCTCCCCCCATAATGCCGATAGTAATCATATCATTCTCTTAATATCATTTTATGATATTGAGCTTCAATGACGAGTAGTGGTTATGGACTCAAGATACATCTTCGCGGTCCAATGCCATAACACTCAAACATGGTGGCTTCGGCCACCGACCTCTTCTTTCGAAGAGTTGATTCTTGCATATCTTATTTGAGGTTTGGTGTTCTCTCCGATGTTATTTCTTTTTTTGATATGGGAAGGCACTTGCATTGGATTTTAGTCGATTTGCTCTTGCAATGTTAAGTGCCGAGAACCACTCCTGTTTGCTCTCTCACCTAAGCCATCCTCTCTCAAGACATCTAATCATGCACACGAGTTCAAATTTTTCATCAAAACAACATCTGTTTTTGAAAATTTCGAGTTGGCCAGTTTTCTGGCTCCCAGGCCGGAATATCCGCCCCCCTGGGCGGAATATCCGGGGGGGCGGATTATCCGCCCCTCCTGGCCGGATAATCCGGCCAGTGGCACCTGGGTATATAAGGGGCAGGGTCGGGCTGCCCTCGTCAGCCCGGTCTCTGCTCCGCAACGACGAGTGGAGAAAGAAGTAGTAAGACCACCATATAGATAAGAGATAAGAGTATATAGAAGCCTGCACATAACAAATTTATCTAAACCTTTTAACTCTCTAAATACTACCCGGACTACCACATAGGTCTACTAGCGTGAGAGAGCCCGAAAAAACTGTGACCTGAGAATCGTGCCCTAGAGACTACGAAGATCGGGTCTCAAATTCTCTGTTTTCAGAAATAAATAAATACTCCCTCCGTTTAGAAATATAAGATGTTTTAGTTTTATGAAGTGAGTATATCTAGACATCTTTTAATGTATAGATTCGAGCATAAAGCTAAAATATTTTATATTTCTAAACGGAGGAAGTACTAGCATGGCTCATGACACTGCTCCTGCCCGCCGGCCGTGCGATTTTTTTTTATATTGCACTTTTTTTAGCATTATCAAATGTAGCATTAATTTATAGCTAATATCAGAATTAGGGCACCGTCGTATCCGGCCGTTGCGATTAAGAGATATTGTATCCGGCGGATACGATTTGCTGAAATCGAGGCATGGTGGCAGTGGTGTCGCATCCGCCGGGCTCGAGTGGAGGAGAAAGAGCCACGTCGGCCGACCTGATAAAGCAGTCGCGCCCGCCGGATTCGAAATGACGCTGTCGGATCCGCCGGGTACGACATGTCTACATGCGGGGGTGCTAACCGGTCGGCACCCCCCGCGCTGCACCCCAGTCGCCCTCACTCGCCCGTTGCTTCGCTCTCTTCCTCTCTCTTTTGCTGTTTCTCTTCTTCAGCTCAAACCTCTTATTCTCAAATCTTATTACTTCGATTCTGAGAGCATTTCTTGATCAAAATCAGTGCAATTTTTGCAAGAAGTAGATGATAGCCCGATCTACAAATGGGTTAGCTTTATGAGAAATTTCGTTGGTTCATTTCGTCGCATTTTGGTGTAGTTGGAGTTAGTTTTCCTGTAGCTGTTCATCTGTTCTTGATATTATTCTTGTTGTTCTTGTGTTCTACAGGTTGATTTCGTAGCTGCAGAAGAGGTGTGATGTGAGGCTGTTGCAATGTGGTGATTTTCAAGCTTCAAGGGTAAAATGTTAATATCATACGGTGGTCGTGTATTTTTTGTTGATATAGTTTAGCGGTGTAGAGATATGGGCTTAATTATGGAGAAATATTTATGGTGCGTATAGTGGCATGTAGATGTAGTTTGTGTAAAAAAAAATTGTAGGTGTTCTAGTGTTCTTGTTGTATTATGTAGCGTTCTTGATGTTGTTTATGTATTCTCCAGGTTATAGTGTTCTTGTTGATTCCGGTGCGTTGGAAGTGGTGTGACGTGAGCAAGTTTTGAGGTGGTGGTTCGCACGCTACGAGGGTAAAAATCTTATTCTCAAATGGTGGTAGTGTAATTTTGTGTATATATATTATAGCGGTGTAGTTGACGGAAGTAGGATTTTTTATGTAGCAGGAGTCATGTCTGGATTAGTTAGATTTGTTATTCATTATGGGTACGGTGCGGTCCGTAGCAGTGATGCTGGAGCTGATCTTAGTGACTTTGAGTATCACGAGGTGGAGTTCACTGATCCTCAGAGTATGCATATTGAGGAATTCAAGAGGATATTAATGGTGTTCTTAGGATGGGATCGTAAGCTGTACACTGTCAGCTTACAAGCATTGTGGAGCAACTCAACTAGCAATATATATTGTCAGTTGAAAGAGATAGAGCGTACCTCTCATGGGTGGGCTGGTTGAAAGGTTGTGAGCGGCGGCAAACATCCCCGATCGCCCTTGTGGTTGCGAAGCCAATTACTATCGGAGGGGAGGCCGAGTCAAGCCACAGCAACCAGACAATTGGTTTTGGTTCTTGGCAGAGCATGCAACCAGCTGATGAGCCTGCTGTGGCCATGTCATATGCCGACGACATTGGGTATGAAACAGGGCAGAGCAGTCATGCACTAGGTGCAGCGGCAGATGATGCAGGTGGCGAGATATTTTCAGACGATGAAGATGAGGTTTTGCAGCAGCAGATGGAAGCTGAAGATATTGATGGAGATGCTGATGATATTAATTCATCTAACTCAGATGAAGAAGATGAAGAAGATGATCAGGATGAGGCCCCGATTCCGAAAGAATGGAATCAGGACTTCTCAAATTTAATGAGAGTGAACGAGGGGCACGATTCGGTATGGGAGTATCACCCGAACAGCATCTCAGTCGGTTCATTATATCCCGACAAGCAACGTCTTCAGGATGCAATAACTAGTTGGGCAATGTCCACGCAGAGGGTATTTAAAACAGTCGCGTCAAACAAGAAATATTTAACAGTGGAATGTACCAACAAGAGATGTTCCGCTAGGGTGCATGGCTACCTCTGCAAGAATGACACCTTCTGGGTGGTGAGCGACCACGTGCAGCACACATGTATTATTAGGAACCAGTTGGTGGATCATAAGAACCTGAGTTCCACTCTCGTAGCTCGACTATTTCATACACAGATAGTCGAGGGCAAAGCTATGGAGGTAAAGGCTATCCAGAAGACAGTGAAGCAGAGATACAAGTACAACATATCTTACGGTAAGGCCTGGAGGGCTAAGCAGAAGGCGTTGGAGACGCGATTTGGGTCATTCTTTGACTCGTACGACTCGGTTGTCCGTATGTTGCACACATTGCAGGAAAGAAATCCGGGCACCTATGTTGACATCCAAGACTCATGGTTTGCGGAGGACTCCACTGTGAAGGTTTTGGAACGAGTGTTTTTCTCGTTTAACATATGCATCGAAGCATTTAGATACTGTCGACCGGTGTTATGTGTGGATGGAACATTTTTGACAGGCAAGTACAAGGGTCAGATTTTGACGGCCATTGCACAGGATGGAAACAACCAAATCGTCCCACTGGCATTTGCTTTTGTGGAGAGCGAAAACACGGAGAGCTGGTTGTGGTTCTTCAGACAGTTAAAGATAGCAATTGTGAAGGAGAGGCCGAATGTTTGCATCATTCATGATAGGCATGCTGGTATACTGAGGGCGGTGAAGACGCTGAAAGAGGCCGGTCCCGATGAAGAAACACCATGGCTTGACTTGCAGAGCCGGTGGTGCATGAGACATCTAGGTGCCAATTTTTTCTCACAGTTCAGGAGTAAGAATCTTATGAACCTATTCAAAAAGTTATGCAAGCAAAACCAGCAATGGAAGTATGCATTTCTCACAAAGAAGCTGCATGAACTAACTGGAGAGCATGTTAAACATAGAAAAGCAGCCCGCGCAGCCGTAGTAGCGGCTCATGCAGCTCTAGTAGCAACTCAACAAGAAACAACATTACCCCTAGAGGAAGAACCAATTGGACTTTGCGATCTGCCAGGATTTGATCCCCCCCTCTTAGGAGGCGTCCTGGGTCTCGCATAAAGAACTTTGCACAATGGATAGAGCATGAGCCTGTGGAGAGGTGGTCATTGCTTCACGATGCTCATGGAGCTAGGTTCGGCTGTATGACCACTAACCTAGCTGAGTCATACAACTTTGTGCTTAGAGGAAATAGGGCACTTCCACTAACAGCAATTGTGGAGGGAATTTTCTATTGCACACTGAAATATTTCAAAGAGAGACGGGAGGAGGCTAAAATGCATAATTTGAGAAATCCTAACACACCATACTGTGAGAAGATTGCAAAATACATGGAGAAGAAGATAGAAAAGGGTAGAGGACACATGGTCGTTGCCACCGGAAATGAAGAACTGAGGTTTGAGGTCCGCTTACAAACGGACAAGTTTGGTACTGGCAACATCATGAGGACTCATGAAGTAAAAATTGGAACTGAGGAGTTTCCAACTTGCGAGTGCACATGCAACAAACCAAAGTTACTTCACTTACCTTGCTCACATGTTTTAGCTGCGTGCGGGATGCTTCAAATGGACCCAATGTCCTTCGTGTCCCCCTACTACGGGAGCATGGCTGTGGTTTACACTTGGACTGGCGAGATGCATGGATATCGTGCTATCGGTAATTTCAACACGGTAGATCCAGGGGAAAGGAAGTATATCCCAGATCCTAGTCTAAAGCGCACGAACAGGGGTAGAAGACAGTGTAGGCGCATCCGAAATGACATGGATGAATCTGAAGCCGGTGGACCAACTCGACAATGCTTCCTATGCAATACATGGGGACATAAGGATGATAAATGTCCCACTTTCTACCCTAACCGAGCTACTCGAGGACGTTCAAACCGTGGAAGAAGAGGTCGTGGAAGAGGAAGAACGTAGATAATATGTGAGGAACTACGTTTTTATTAGAATTATGTGAGGAACTACGTTTTTATTTGTAATATGTGAGGAACTACGTTTTTATTTGTAATATATGAGGAACTACATTAATATTTGTAATATGTGAGGAATTATGTTTTTATTTGTAATATGTGAGGAACTCCGCCGCATTTGTAATATGTGACGAACTACGTTTTTATTTGTAATATGTGAGGAACAACATTAATATTTGTAATATGTGAGGAACTATATTTTTATTTGTTACTTTGTTTACGTTCTACTAATATTTCGTGTTCATATGTTCAGGTATGGATTATCCATCTTTGCTTGATGACCGCGTTGAATATGATCATCGGGGCAGATTGCTGAAATATTATGGATTCCACGATAATACTCATCGTATCGAGCCTCTACAGTGTCGCACTCCGAATGAGTACTGGATGATACACCCTGCTTGGGTAGAAAGGTACAAAGTCATTTGTATTGATATTACTATTAATTCTTGCCTTTTGATTATCTATTACTAATATGTTTAAATTTGTTTGTAGGTTGAAGTGGGCTGGACTTCTACCTTTCGCACGACTAGTAGAGTCAACCCGCGAGGACTTGGAGGAGCATCCGCGTCATGAGGTGATAGAGACCGAGAGGAAGATGACCTTAGACAGGGCTTTGCCTAGTGGCTTAGTGGACTGGTGGAGACCGGAAACCCACACGTTCCACTTCCGTTGGGCTGAGATGGCTCCTACTTTGCAGGACGTCTCATACTTGTTGGGACTTCCGTTGGCTGGTCATCCCATAGGGCCATTGAAAGCACCTAGAAATTGGGCGGCGGATCAGATTGCTCGTTTTAACGGAGTCCGTGGAGACGTAGCATATCCGGATATAGATTCCTCGCATGGGCCTAAATATGCTTGGTTGAGGGAGTTTCAGGTATATTACTGCATTGTTATTTCATGCAATCTATTTCGAAATTCGGTTGCACTGTAAATTCATATGTTTTCTCATTCTTATCTTTGCAGATATGGAAGTTTCAACAGACTACTGAAGAACAGATTACTCGGTCCTTGGAGGCGTACCTGCTGTGGTTGTTTGGGAAGATTATGTTCATAGAGAGTCACGGAGACACTATTTCTGCAGGTTTCATCCCTATTGCACTTGAGATTGCTAATGCAGTGACTCCGGATGACATTACACCGAGGAGTTGGGGTTCTGCCTTGCTAGCATGCATGTACAGAGCTATGTGTATTAGTTGCCGCAAGAGTAAGCCACGTTCTATCCTCCTTGGATGCCCACTTTTTCTTCAGCTATGGTCGTGGGAGAGATTTGCTATTGGACGCCCAGACATTAAAGTGAGTGAGCCATTTCCTACTGACGAGATGGTGGATCCTGATGACATCGATATGCCAACTATTGCTACACTTTGGACACGTCGAAAGGTACATGCGTAACGATATTGTTTTCATTTTGCATTGCTGAAATACGTGTTTCACAAACTAACTGTTAAATTTTATATACAGAGACGGTTTGCCTTTGACCAGCTTAGGGGCTGCTACCAGTCGATTACCGAGGCATTTGATTTTTACCCCGACGATGCGGTAATCTGGGACCCATATTCTCCTGTAAGTATCGCAGCTAGATATCCTGGTGGGCTTTCTTATTTGTGCACAAAAGATCACGAATACTGGCTTACAAAGTCCAAGATTGTGTTTGATATATTTGTGGAGGAGATGTCTCATCTCCAGCGGATGAGCCCTTACTAGCAGAAATCCACGCATAAGTATTGTTGACTGCTGCTTTTTTCATAAGATACATACCTGCAGACCGCTTCTATTTTTTATAAGATACATACGTGCAGACTGCTGCTATTATGGTGCTAATGTTATAATTTGCAATAACAGGTTAAAAAAGAAGGGCACAAATAGGACCGTGGAGAAGTGGCTCACATTTGTTGGGAAATACATTAGAGAGTGGGAATATGCGCGGAATAATGTTTGGTCCTCAGATGTTCCATTCGATCCTGAACTCTTTGAGGAGTATTGTAGAAGGTACAACAGATGTACCCGCACATGTCTCACTAAGGCAAGAGACCCCAATGGATATTTCGAACCAGCACTATATGATATGTATGATCCAGGATCGTCGGCAGGCTCAAGAATACAAGCTGTAAGTTATTACAATTAAATGTTGATATGGTAAACTCTCTATTTTGTAGCTAATCGTACATATTATTTTTTGTTCAATTTTTGTAGGCCGATGAGGTTCACGGAGCCGTTAATGATATTTACCACTTCACACGCTCTCAGTCTACGACATCTCTAATTCCACGCCAACCTGTTGTCACCTTTCTGGGCAAGCTAGAGAAGAAGCTACGTTCTATTTACTCCACTCTCATTTGCCGTACTACTGATGATGTTCGTCAGAGAAGTGGACAAATGGACCCTCATACTTGGACGCCGCGTCCACCGCGGTATCCAGAAGTGCCTACGCCTCCAGCCCCTCTCAGGCATGCTCCACGTCCACGTCTTGATCCACAGGGGAGTATGAGGCCACCTTCTACTGTTGAGCCTAGACGTTCAGCTACGCGGCGCTCCACGTCGAGACAGAGGCCACCACCTCCTGATCAGGCTGGAGGTTTAGCTTGGCAGCAACAGCAGCACCCTGATCCTTACCAGGCTAGAGGTTCAGCTGGGCCTTACCAGCAGCCTGCTCCTGATCAGGCTGGAGTTTCAGCTTGGCAGCATCAGCAGCAGCCTGATCCTTACCAGCCTGGAGGTTCAGCTGGGCCTCACCAGCAGCCTGCTCCTGATCAGGCTGGAGGTTCTGCTTGGCAGCATCAGCAGCAGCCTGATCCTTACCAGGCTGGAGGTTCAGACTATGTGCAGCAGCCAGAGTATGACTACTTGAGCCAGTCGCAGTATGGAGGCATAGCGTCGCAGATTTTTGGTTATACTCCGCAGATGGCCATGTCAGAAGGTACGTGTAGTTCACAGTTGTTGTATTTTTTAAGTTATACATAGCCGTAATTTCCTAATATATTTTGTTGCATTGCACGCTACAGCACAGGGAGGGACGTCGCCTATGCAGGGATCGACTTGGATGACTGGTGACATCGATATTAACTCGGACCCTATGGGTGGTTATATGGCCTTGCTTACTACTCCTCCACCTGATCCCACACAGCAGTCACAGACCGACAACCAGGAGGTCGAGAGCACCCAGTACTATCGAGCGGCCCCTAACAGGTATGGATGGACCACGCCTCCGCCACGAGGACCACCACGTGCTCTGCGCCGTCGATGATCTTTGTGATCTTTGTATCTTTGTATCATAATAATTTGTATGCACATTCGTATTAGACATATATTTCTAAGCATGTTTCTGGTTCTCATTGTACTACTATCCTATGATGTATGAGACACATATATTTGTCACGATTTATTTTCGAGGAACACCAACTACACCAAAATGCGACGAAATGAACCAACGAAATTTCTCCTAAAGCTAACCCATTTGTAGATCGGGCTACGAAAATCATCTACTTCTTGCAACAAATTTCACTGATTTTGATCAATAAATGCTCTCAGAATCGAAGAAATAAGATTTGAGAATGAGAGGGTTGAGCTGCAGCTGAGAAAGAGCAAAGAGAGAAGAAAGAAGAGCTGAAGCAGGCCGAATGTGCGAGCTAGCGTCGGCGCGGGGGGTGCGGACCAGTTTTGCTGCCAGCATGCCGACTTGTCGCAACCGGCGGTTGCGACATCAGGCGCAGGAGGACGACGTGGCCTGTTTCAGTCCACTCGCATCCGGCGGGTGCGACAGGTGCTGCCGGCATGCGGGGCCCCGCGTCGAAAAGCGCGTATCGCGTCCGGCGGATACAATTCATCCTTGTCGTGTCCGCCGGATAACAAGGTGCCCTACTTCTGTAATTACCTACAAACAATGCCTAGTTCTGAAAAAGCTGCAAAAAAGTGCAATAAAAAAAAAATCGCGCCGGCCGTGGCAATGGCAAGCACCGAGCGAACTCTAAAATGGTCAAATTGTCACCGGCCTCCATCTACCGTCGTACGGTGTCCTTCATCTAACAGCCTGGTCAACACTCCACTACTAGCAGCAAAGCTAAAGCCACACACGCACAAAGGCGCGCTCATGCAGTACCGAGGCATATTTTGAGGGGTGTGGGCGGTGGACCATGAGAGCTACCACCGGGCTGGCAAGAATAATAAAGCAACGACAATGATGACAGACAGTGGGACCTGTTCCATCACCGTCCACGGAGCGTCATCACTCGCCGGCCAAAGCAGAGCGATAGCCATTCTTCAGCTCCTCTGAATTGACAAGCACTTGATCATTCTTGTTTTTGAGCAACAGGCATTCTTCATATCCTCTGGATTGCCTCGCACTCGCGGATGCATAGCCGCCCACAAAGAAGCATATAATCTCTCCATTTAGAAATATAAGATGTTTTAATTTTGTGAAGCTAATGTATCTAGACACATTATAGTGTATAGATTCAAGCGAATCTATACGCTAAAAAATGTTTAGATACACTCGTTGACTGTGTTTATAACTCTAGACGTCTGTTTTTTTTAAAAAAAACACTAGACGTAGACAACTGTGGGCTGAGCAGAGCAGGTCACGTCAAAACGTTGAGAGGTCGATGCAGATAATACTAGCTAGGGCCTATGGGTGGGAATCAGAATCTCCACGGTTGCCACTGAGCTGAATCCTCTAAGAGCTCTAAGCTCTCTAGAATTGAGCTTCTTAGAAGAAGTAGCATGTCACTATCGTGGGGCCCACATGCTAGGGAATTTGGGTTAGCCTGATAGTCAATTTGATTTAAACTTTTTAGAACGAGCGGACAAATGAAAATATGGTAGAGAATGTCGCTACTAGCACAATTATATTCAAAAAAGTCAAAAAATATGATTTTACATGTTTAAAAAATTCAGATAATTTATGCACCTAGATGTTACGTTAATACCTACTCATGCAAATTTTTAAGAAAAAATATTACCGTTTGTAACCTACACAAAACAGATAAAATGAAACTTTGGTATATTGTCTACTCCTTATATTGTGAATAACATGATTTGTCTTTTTCTCTAGGTTACAAACATTTAAAATTTAGGTTCAAATTTAATATGCATATACCTGCATATATTCTCTACACATATGATTTATCTCATATTTTAAATTTTAGTTCAATTTTTGTTTTTTTAAATAGGGCGGAGTCGAGAGCCAAAATTTTGTGTCCGAGTGGCAGGTCACTATTTGAGTCAAAAAAAATTGCATAAAAATTCTGATAATAATTCTTCAATTCTTATCACGAGCCCAAATACTACCCCAGGAATGTTTGATCTAGGACTTCACTTCACATTGAAAATAATATAACTTCAATGCAAATTTGGTATTTGGCCCTTGACTTGTTTTTGTGCTAAAATAGTTTTACTCAAGACTGGGCAAGAAATTTGTGTGAATTTAAACTAGAGAAGAATACAAATATTTCTTTTATTTTAGCACTAAAGCTTTGATCCACTGATAAATGTAAATTATAATATTATAGGATGACGTTATAACTGATCCTCTAAGTTGCGGTTTATTCACCAGAGAATGAATGTAGTCAGCAACGAATATATACATCTCTAAAATAAATTGTCGCATCAATTGAAAACTGTGTGAGCAATCGGTAGCTATTTTTTTGGAACATCAAGGTTTCGGAGCCTAAACCGTTTATATAAGCAATGCTATTGTAGCTATTTTTGAAACCTCTTATACTGCTTTACTTAGTTAGATTTTACCATCAAGGTTTTGGAACCTTGACCCTAACTGGTAGCTATTTTTGTTGTCATATTTGCTTGATTGTGGGAAATCAAAAGCCAATTTTTTATTCTTTGTGGTTTTTCCCTTTTTTATGCAACATGTTGGTCAAGTTGCGACACGGTGAACATGTCAACTGCCCGCATCAATCAAAAAAGGAAACACATTTAGCAGCACCCAACAAAGAAACCATGTGATGCCAATAATATATAAACCACCGGAAAAATAAAACGATAGTAACAAAGGACGGCGCGGCAAAGCGCGCTAGGTCCATCTAGTAATCACCCATTCAGGATTCAGCCTCACGACTCACGAGCCTCGAGCCACCAACGCAAAGGCCCAAACGACGCATCACAACTCACAAGAAGCATCGGCAGCACAGAATTGGACACAGCATAGACAAGTTGCCCTTTTACTAGAAACCATAGACTACTGTAAACAAGAAATGAATTACTCCCTACATGTTATAATTCTTGTCATGGTTTTAGCTTACGACAAGATTTATAGAACAGAGGGAGTAATAGCGTAGTGCAGTGTTTTGTGAACCAAAGAACTTGTCGGACAAATTGAAGCGGGAAATAGTTCGGGAAGTTAAAGCTACGCCAAGATTCTTATCACAGGGAAATGGCAAAAAAAAATGGTTCACTTGCTTGCGAGAAATATGTCACGTTTTTTTCACAATAGAAAATTCATGTGCCATTTTCATTTTTTAATTTCATTGTCATTCCCTTTGTTTGTTAAAGATGCGTCGGAGGAATCCTACAATTTGCACAAAAACTGACCAAGGCCTCTGTAACACCAAATTTTAATCACTTCTCAATTTTTTGGATTTGTTAAAATCCTTGTATTTTACAAATGATACAAGCATGTGTATGTGTCTACATTATATTCTTCGGTGGGAGAATGATTAAGTAATTCTATGGATTTTTTCCGAACCCATGTAGTATTTTCAACTTATTTGTAAAATTTTCAACTACCCTCTGCGGCCTATCCTGCCCATGCCTACAAGGTCGAGCGGAGATGATCGACCGCAATGGGCTATGTTGCGCCGACATCACATTTTTCCGTGGCACTTTTTGTGGTGATCCAGCATACCACTGGATGCGTAGTATGCAAGTCGTTGATATAACACCAATGAAACACCGTCCTACTAGTATTACATCGATCAAAGTGGTACAGCCGAAACATCGCAGGTCAAAGCTAGGTGCATAGGATTACAATTTCATCATATAGAAGAGCTTCAGAATCTCCTCCACAGGTAGAGGTTTAGTCCTGGCGACTACAATCGATAGAGAACAACTAGAAGATCAATAAAAGCTAAAGCTACCTCTAATGCAGTTGGCTTGCTACAGAACTACCCTAGCTACGTAGGTTCTTTTTTTTTTGATATGTAGCTACGTAGGTTCTAGGATTAGAGAATTGGTTCCGTTCTACACCTATTCTAGTTTTCCAGCAAGTTTGGCGTAGTTATTGACTTTATTGATAATTCTGATATTGGCCGAGGTCTTCATGTTTATCTTTAGTGTCTCGAGGCTGCCTCCTTGTGTTGCCTCCAATCTAAGCAAGGGTTAAGAGGGAGTGGGGTGAGTAACGAGCGTTACCCAGCAAGTTCATATAAGGAATAAGGTGTTTTATGCACTAGCTACAGCCTTAGACTCAAGAGTCATTCGGCAATGCAAGTTTTCAAAAACATTTCTTCAAGAGGTTGCTTTTATTCAGAAGAACTATGTCTGTCAGCCTTCACAAGTTGATTAGAGCTTCGATGGGCTCCTTTCCTGCCGCGTTCGCAGCTCCTTCCCGAAACAGGGAGTATCCAGATACTTTCTTACACTCTGTAGAGGTGATCACTTGTACCCATAAGGGATCAAAGCCTTCCTGCTCAACCAAGCGAGTCTTTCCTATCCACACTTCCTTGGTGTGGGGCCCAGTTGATGATCCAAGCCAATCACTGTTCCTTCCCGCGACCCTGCATACCCACCCTTTTATAGCTCCAACTTCGGTTCGCTACCCACGCCGGGCGTCCTACTCTTTGGTAGTTTCTGACCTCGGTATACTTGTCATCACCGGGCACTCTACTCTTTGGTAGTATTCCGACCTCGACAATAAGTTACCCCCGTCGGTCATCTTACACTTTGGTAATATCCGACCTCGGTAATCTACCCCCGTTGTTGCTACAATCCATCATAGACCGCTGATACGTCTCTGATGCGTGGTGAATGACCAGCCCGTTGGGAACCCCAAGAGGAAGGTGTGATGAGTATAGCAGCTAGTTTTCCCTCAGTTAAGAAACCAAGGTTTTATCGATCAGGAGAAGAGCAGGCAATACGACTGTAGGTGATACTTGCTAGTTTGCGACAGCTTCGGACAATTTATATATGGCGCCTCATCCAAGCTTTGCTTACTAGCTGCAACGTGGAACCTGCACACAAAACAACCAAGTACTTTGCTCCCAACTTGCGATGAGATTGTCAATCTCACCGGTTTGCTTGAAACAAAGGTTATGAGCGTATCGAGTGGAAAACAGTAGAAGAATGCGAGTAAAGTAAACAGTGCGAGTAAAGTAAACAGGTGATAGCAATATGATGGAAATAGGACCGGGGTCCACAGTTCACTAGTGGTGTCTCTCCATAAGATAAATAACACATGTTGGGTAAACAAATTACAGTTGAGCAATTGATAGAATAAAGATAAACGTGATATGTCAAGAAGATCACTATGCGATTTACTCTGGGCATTACAACAAAATACATAGACCGCCATCCAACTGCATCTATGACTAATAATCCACTTGTGGCGAATCAATCCGAGAACTCCACAAGTATTAAGTTGCGAACAACAGATAATTGCATTAAGCAAAGTGTGTAATGTAAACAAAGCATATGCCCTTGAGCATATGAATGTTGTTTTCTCCCTAGTAGCAACAGCACATCTACAACATTAGAGGTTTCTATCACTCCCCCAGATTAAATAGAGGCATGAACCCACTATCGAGCATAAATACCCCCTCTTGGAGTCACTGGCAACTACTCGGCCAAGATAGCTACTTAACAACGGAGAGCATGCAAGATCATAAACAATATAGAGATAACATAAGATATATTTCAGTATAGCAACTCAATCATAACACCAATATTCATCGGATCCCAACAAACCAAACATGTAGAATTACATAACTGTGATCTCAATCATGTAGGGCAGCTCATGAGGTCTAAACATGAAGCACATGGTGGAGAAGACAACCATCTAGCTGCTGCTATGGACCCATAGTCCAAGGTAGACTACTCACTCATCGCTCCGGAGGCAAGCATGGCGATGAAGAAGACCTCCGGTGGCGATTGCCCTCTCCGGCAGGGTGCCGGGAAGAGCTTCTGGACCCTCCCGATCTTCGGGTCGACGGTGGCGGCGGATCACGATGTGTTCTGGAAAATTGATCGGGTACTGATGTGTGGTGAATGACCAGCCCGTTGGGAACCCCAAGAGGAATGTGTGATGAGTATAGCAGCTAGTTTTCCCTCAGTTAAGAAACCAAAGTTTTATCGATCAGGAGAAGAGCGAACAATTACGACTGAAGGTGATGCTTGCTAGTTTGCGACAACGTTGGACAACTTATATATGGCGCCTCGTCCAAGCTTTGCTTGCTAGCTGCAACGCGGAACCTGCACACAACACAACCAAGTACTTTGCTCCCAACTTGCGATGAGGTTGTCAATCTCACCGGTTTGCTTGAAACGAAGGTTATGAGCGGATCGAGTGGAAAGCAGTAGAAGTATGCGAGTAAAGTAAATAGTGCGAGTAAAGTAAACAGGTGATAGCAATATGACGGACATAGGACCGGGATCCACAGTTCACTAGTGGTGTCTCTCCATAAGATAAATAACACATGCTGGGTAAACAAATTACAGTTGGGCAATTGATAGAATAAAGATAAACGTGATATGTCAAGAAGATCACTATGAGATTTACTCTGGGCATTACAACAAAATACATAGACCACCATCCAACTGCATCTATGACTAATAATCCACTTGTGGTGAATCAATCCGAGAACTCCACAAGTATTAAGTTGCGAACAATAGATAATTGCATTAAGCAAAGTGTGTAATGTAAACAAAGCATATGCCCTTGAGAATATGAATGTTATTTTCTCCCTAGTAGCAACAGCACATCTACAACCTTAGAGGTTTCTGTCACTCCCCCAGGTTAAATAGAGGCATGAACCCACTATCGAGCATAAATACCCCCTCTTGGAGTCACTAGCAACTACTCGGCCAAGATAGCTACTAACAACGGAGAGCATGCAAGATCATAAACAACATAGAGATAACATAAGATATATTTCAGTATAGCAACTCAATCATAACACCAATATTCATCGGAT
The DNA here is from genome assembly GCA_007115705.1 of Dactylis glomerata. Classification (NCBI taxonomy): domain Eukaryota; kingdom Viridiplantae; phylum Streptophyta; class Magnoliopsida; order Poales; family Poaceae; genus Dactylis; species Dactylis glomerata. Next base: position 689,436 of record QXEO01000539.1, on the reverse strand, counting down.
CCCAACAAACCAAACATGTAGAATTACATAACGGTGATCTCAATCATGTAGGGCAGCTCATAAGATCTAAACATGAAGCACATGGTGGAGAAGACAACCATCTAGCTACTGCTATGGACCCATAGTCCAAGGTAGACTACTCACTCATCGCTCCGGAGGCAAGCATGGCGATGAAGAAGACCTCCGGTGGCGATTCCCCTCTCTGGCAGGGTGCCGTGAAGAGCTTCTGGACCCTCCCTATTTTCGGGTCGACGGCGGCGGCGGATCGCGATGTGTTTTTGGAAAATTGATCGGGTACTTAGGTTTTTTCCGTCGGGGGGTCTTTATAGGCGAAGGGGCGATGTCAGAGGTGGAGCCAGGTGGCCTCACACCAGGGCGGCGTGGGCCAGGCCCTGGCCGCGCCGGCCTAGCGTGTGGGGCCCCTGTGGCTCCCCTCCTACTCTCCTTCGGATCTCTGGAAGCTTCCTGGAAAAATAAGACTTCAGGAACTTGTTTCGTCCAATTCCGAGAATATTTCCTGTGTATCACTTCTGAAACACAAAAACAGCAGAAAACAGGGAACTGGCACTGTGGCTGTGGCGACTCGTTAATAGGTTAGTTCCGGAAAATGCATAAAAGTGCCACTAAGTGTAACGAAACATTGGGAAATGGTGTAAAAACAAGCATGGAGCATCAAAAATTATAGATACGTTTGAGATGTATCAGGTACTTAGGTTTTTTCCGTCGGGGGGTCTTTATAGGCGAAGGGGCATCGTCAGAAGTGGCCCGAGGGGCTCTCACACATAGGGGGCGCGGCCAGGGCCTGGGCTGCGCCGCCCTGGTGTGTTGCCACCTTGTGGCCCCACTCCGTCTCCTCTTCGGATCTCTGGAAGCTTCCGGGAAAAATAAGACTTCAGGAACTTGTTTCGTCCAATTCCAAGAATATTTCCTGTGTATCACTTTTGAAACACAAAAACAGCAAAAAAACAGGGAACTGGCACTGTGGCGACTTGTTAATAGGTTAGTTCCGGAAAATGCATAAAAGTGCCACGAAGTGTAACGAAACAGTAGGCAAATGGTGTAAAAATAAGCATGGAGCATCAAAAATTATGGATACGTTGGAGACGTATCAAGCATCCCCAAGCTTAACTCCTGCTCGTCTTGGAGTAGGTAAGTGATAATAAAAGAATAATTTTTAAGGTGACATGCACCTACACAATCTTGATCATATATGTAAGGATTTGTGAGCTGGGATCATAAGAACTTAAAACATGGGCATGAAGATATAATCTTGACAATAGAAATTTAGCAACCATGTTGTAAACATGAAAATGAACACAAACAAAAGATCATGAAAATGAAACAATGAAAGTCAAACGTGTGTTCAAATCATAAGGAAAAACATACAAATGGTTTTCAGCTTGTCCTTCAAAGAGAGCAAAACATAAATGCATAGGACACCTTCAAGTTTAAGAGGGCGACTAGATACCAATAATTTAAGAACAAGTGAAACCAACAATATGAATCAATCAATGAAAACTTTGGGACAATGCACATTATACTAAGAATGACAACTTTGCTCTCTTATGGTGCATAAAGAAAGAAGGTGGTGACTCAACATAAAAGTAAAAGAAAGACCCTTCGCAGAGGGAAGCAGTGATTGCAAGTTTTATAACCTTCAAAAATTATGGTACTTATCGGCTTTGAGCTCTCATTGCCCCCATCATAAGCATCTTGAATGGTTAAAGTTAATGCGAGAACAATTATGATGCATATGCTTGACAAATCATAAGTTGAAAACCTCGTGTCCCATGAATACGAGTACCCAAACCTCATGCTACTTTACTTAGAGTCCCAAGCAAGGCTCTTGTCATTGTAAGTATATATGTATCATCGAAAACCGCCAACGGGGTACCTCCGAGCCCGATGACATGGAACAAGCCCACATCAAAATGACAGGACAAGCAGACAATGAACACCTCGACATCTCTTTTATTTGCCATTTGTTTAGCTTTTTATTGTGAGATGCGTCGTCGAATGTCCACCATGGATATACTGCAAATTTCCACCATGAATTATGCATGGCTTAGATTGGCGGCCCAGGCGTTTCCCTAACACATATACAAACTCCATGATCTCCACAAGATTCCCAATTCATTTCACACCGCGGGCATCCATAAACAAAAGATCACGATATCAACTCAAAAGAGAAGTGCAATGTTGAAATCTTGCCCATGACTGCATGGATGGGCTAGAATCCAACTTACAACTTGCAAGCATAACAACTCAACATAAGAGACCACAATGTCAAAAAAATTAGAACATGAAAAAGTAAAGTGTGCCTTCCGGTTCGTGAGAGCTTTACTGACCAATTTTCGCATAACACTGGTAAGAGTTTAATTTGAAGAGAAGATAAAAGCAAGTCAAATTTACTTGGAATAGCAAATTGCTAGTAGGTATGTATGGTGGACACTTTGGTAAACTTTGGCTTTTAGGAGTTGGATGCACGAGTAGAGCTGATGTCTACGCACACATCTGTTCTTGTAGGCAGTGTTGGGCCTCCAAGTGCAGAGGTTTGTAGAACAGCAGCATGTTTCCCTTAAGTGGATCACCCAAGGTTTATCGAACTCAGGGAGAAAGAGGTCAAAGCTATCCCTCTCAAGCAACCCTGCAATTACGATACAGAAAGTCTCTTGTGTCCCCAACACACCCAATACACTTGTCAGATGCATAGGTGCACTAGATTGGCAAAGAGATAGTGAAATACAAGTGGTATGGATGATTATAAGTAGTAAATGCAATCTAGAATAAAAATGGCAGCAAGCAAACAAGTAACAAAACAGCAAGTAAACGGTGTGCAAAGCTTGGAAACAAGGCCTAGGGATCATACTTTCACTAGTGGACACACTCCCAACAAATATAACATAATTGAACAAATAAATAACTTCTCTTCACTATGGTACTCTGAATTACTCTCCTATTGAATAACACTAATCATTGCGTAGGGCTACGAAGCACTCCTCAAAGTTCATCAAGTACTTGACAAACACCACTCATAGAGATATCCAAATCAAATCACAACTCAAGATAGATATTATTGCAACTTAGACCAAGTACTAACACGGTGCACACACTATCAACATTACACCATGAAAGGAGGAATAGATCACTTCAATACTATCATAGTGATAATTATTCTCATAATCCATAAAAGATCACAATTGTAGTCTAGACCAAGTACCACCATGATGCACGCACTGTCACCGTTACACCATGGCAGGAGGAATAGATTACTTTAATAACACACTAGAGTACACATAATGAAGAAGAGTAACATCTACTTATTTAACATGATACAAAGCTCACGATCACATAAAGATTACATCATGGGAGAGAGAGGTGAACCACATAGCTACCGGTAGAGCCCTCAGCCCTGGGGAAGAACTACTCCCTCCTCATCATAGGAGACATCAAGGTTGATGGAGATAGCGGTGAGGTCGATGGAGATGGCGGAGACGGCGATGGAGACCGATGGAGATGGCTCCAGGGGCACTTCCCCGTCCCGGCAGGGTGCCGGAACAGAGACTTCTGTCCCCCGAAATTCGTCGACGGCGGCGGCGGAGCTGCGGAACTCTTTCTGAAAAATTGCCGACTCCCGTAGGGTTTTCCGTCCCGAGGCTTCTTATAGGCGAAGGGGCGATGTCAGGAGTGGCCCCAGGTGGCCTCACACCATGGCGGCGCGGCCAGGGCCAGGGCCGCGCCAGCCTGGCATGAGGGCCCCTGGTGGCCCCACTCCTACTCCTCTTCGGATCTCTAGAAGCTCCCGGACAAAATAAGACTTCAGGAACTTGTTTCGTCCAATTCTGAGAATATTTCCTGTGTATCACTTCTGAAACACAAAAACAGCAGAAAATAGGGAACTGGCACTATGGCGACTTGTTAATAGGTTAGTTCCGGAAAATGCATAAAAGTGCCACGAATGTAACGAAACATAAGGCAAATGGTGTAAAACCAAGCATGGAGCATCAAAAATTATAGATACGTTTGAGACGTATCAGCATCCCCAAGCTTAACTCCTGCTCGTCCTCGAGTAGGTAAGTGATAACAAAAGAATAATTTTTGAGGTGACATGCACCATCACAATCTTGATCATATATGTAAGCATTTGTGAGCTGGGATCATAAGAACTTAAAACATGGGCATAAAAGACATAATCTTGATAGAAGAAACTTAGCAACCATGTTATAAACATGAAAATGAAAACAAACAAAAGATCATGAAAATAAAACAATGAAAGTCAAACGTGTGTTCAAATCATAAGGAAAAACATACAAATGGTTTTCAGCTTGTCCTTCATGGAGAGCAAAATATAAATGCATAGGACACCTTCAAGTTTAAGAGGGCGACTAGATACAAATAATTTGAGAACAAGTGAAACCAACAATATGAATCAATCAATGAAAACTTTGGGACAATGCACATTATACTAAGAATGACAACTTTGCTCTCTTAGACAATGCATAAAGATAGAAGGTGGTGACTCAACATAAAAGTAAAAGAAAGGCCCTTCGTAGAGGGAAGCAGTGATTAAACATGTGCTAGAGCTTTTCATTTGTAAAACAGAGAGATAAAACTTGGGTTTTGAGAGGTGGTTGCTTTTGTCAACGACTGGCAATGGGGTTCTTACTATCTTCCATACAAAAATGAAGCAAGTTTTTGAGAGAGAGATTGGCACTTTTGTGCTCTTTTATAAAACTTGGCACTCCTCCCCACCTTTTTTTCTTTCACAAACCATGGCTAACCGATTCCATCGGGTGCCCACCAACATTCACATTCCATGGAGGAGTGCCTTTTTTCTTTCTTTTTTCTTTTTGGAATAAGCAATATGGAAGATAGCAAATCCGACCACTACGTCCCCATGAGCTGAAAACAGTGTCACAAAACGAGAAGTATTTTGAAGGTTTTTTTGAAAGGTAGCACATGAAAATTTACTTGGAATGGCTTGCAAATACCATGCATAGGAATTTATAGTGGACATAATGGCAAACTTGGTTTTTAGGAGTTGGATGCATGAGTAGAGCTCATACTCAGTACAAAATGAGGGCTCGCAAAAGACTGGGAGCGACCAACTAAGAGAGCAATAACGGCCATAATCATGCAAAGCGACAAAGCAACATTAAAAGAAGCATAAGATGGCATCAAAAGTCAAAAACTAAATGATCATAGAGGCTAAAGGTGACTTATTATGAGTCTAACATGTGTGAGCATGCGCCAAGTCAACCCAAATAAAGCATCAAGGAGAAAACCAAAATAATGCTTCCAAATAATTAAAACAACGCATGATTTTTTCAAAGGCTCATTAAGCAATCTCAGTTATTTGAGACAAGTCATGCTACAGCAAAACCACTAAGCATACTATCAAAAAGACATCAAGCACGACATGCAAAAGCCTAAGCCGCAGTCTACACAAGCTCCTTCTTGTACCACTTTTTTGCATAAAGCTTTTTCTCATTTCCACACCATTCAAATTTTTTATAAGCACCTCTTTTGATGAAAACCAATATAGACCAGAGGCAAAAATACACCTTGATTAAAAGATATAACAAGATCTGAACACAAATCAAGGTGAAAAATGCAAGCTAAACGTAGTAGCAGAAAAAGAGAACACTCGTTGAAACGATAAGAGTGAAAAACGGAGTGTTCTTGGCAAATGAAAAGTGATATATGTCTCCCTCCAAACCAACATGATGTGATCAACCATTTATTGCAGCAAACAAAGCAAAAGAAAACTAAAAACAAAAACAACTAACGCTCTAAGAAAAATGCATAGTGCATGAAGCAATACAAATATAGTGTCTTGAAAGGTGACCTGATTTTTGCCGATGAAGAAGGGGTGCCTCGGGGGCATCCCCAAGCTTTGATGCTTGTACTTCTTGGATATTTCTTGGGGTGATACATGGGAATCCCCAAGCTTGAGCTTTTGTCCATTCTTCATCTCATCTCATCATTCTCCAATCTCTACACTTGAAAACTTTTTTCATACAAAACTAAACATAAATCTATTAGCAACATTAGTGTAAGCATAACATATAATCAACCCTTTTTGCTTCAGATTTTAACCCAAAACCACCACATATTAAGCATATACTACTGTAGCAACTTCCCTAAAAGTTCCATGATCAAAAGAACTCAAAAAGAAAGCGATCGAGAGGCAAACACAAATAGTGGCAGAAATCTGTCAAAACAGAACAGCTGATAAAGGTCGATTTTTAGAGGGTTTTCTGTTGCTCAAATCAAAAAGTGTTCAACTAATGAAAGTTTGTATATAACCTGGGGCATATTCACAAGAAATCGCAGGTCCAAAAGATATACAGAGAATTTTCACGAATTTTTACGGTGCAGCACCGAAAACAGTTTCAGGACAGCAACATCCCCAAATCTTACCTCGCTCAAATTAGAGGCTTCTCTTGGCACAACAACGAAATAAAAAGGATAAGGAGCGGTCATTATAGTAGTAATAACTTCTAAGACTCAAATAAAAGAAAAAGTACTGAAAATAAACAATGGGTTATCTCCCAAGAGTGCTTTTCTTTAACGCCTTTGAGCTAGGCGCAGTAATTAGCAAAGATGCTCATGTGGGCGCCATATAAGAGCTTGAGGCAAAGGCGCCATATAGGAACTTAAAGCAATAGAGAGCATCAAAAATCAAGTATGGAACACATTTAAATCTAAACCACTTCCTATGAAAAATAGTCTTGTAAAGAGACAAGTCATAAAAGCGCAAGGCAAAAAGCATAGGAAGGCAAAACAAGTACAACTTCAAGAATTTCAACATAAAGAGGGGAAACTCAATATTGTTGAGATCCATCAAACCATGTTTCCCTCTCTCATAATAACTTTCAGTAGCATCATGAATAGAACTAACAATATAACTATCACATAAAACATCCCTATCATGAGCCATATGCATAAAAGAATTAATACTCCCCACATGAACAATAGTAGTAGGAGCAGATTCAACAGAATAATTATTCTCATCACCATAATCATCAAAAATAGGAGGCATATTGTAATCATAACTAATTTTATCCTCAATAGTAGGTGAACTAAAAATATTATACCCATCATCATAACTATCATAAACTAGAGGTTTAGTATCATCACAAGCTAAAGAACAGCTATTTCGCAAAGCATATTCTTCAAACATATCATCATAAGAAGGAACATCACATATAGAAGATAAAATATTATCAGAACAAACTTTCTCCACTAAAGCTGGGGAACTAAAAATATCATGCTTAACAAAACCAGCTTCCCCAAGCTTAGACTTTTATATAGCATTAGTAATAACAGTGTTCGAAACATTCATACTAACAACACTATTAGCATGCAAATTAAGCTCCAAAGGTTTTTCAATTTTCTCTTCAAACACTTCATATCTAAACTCAGGAAAAAGACTAAAGAACTCTTTATTTTCCATTAAGCCTAACTAGTGAAAAAAATAAAAACAAGAAACAAAAAGATGTAATTGCAGAATCTAAAGGAAATAACTCCGAGCACTCACACAGGAGGATGCGAGTACCTTTTACCTTACCTCCCTGGCAACGGCGCCAGAAAATAGCTTGATGTCTACGCACGCGTCTGTTCTTGTAGACAGTGTTGGGCCTCCAAGTGCAGAGGTTTGTAGAACAGCAGCAAGTTTCCCTTAAGTGGATCACCCAAGGTTTATCGAACTCAGGGAGGAAGAGGTCAAAGCTATCCCTCTCAAGCAACCCTGCAATTATGATACAGAAAGTCTCTTGTGTCCCCAACACACCCAATACACTTGTCAGATGTATAGGTGCACTAGTTTGGCGAAGAGATAGTGAAATACAAGTGGTATGGATGATTATAAGTAGTAAATGCAATCTAGAATAAAAATGGCAGCAAGCAAACAAGTAACAAAATAGCAAGTAAACGGTGTGCAAAGCTTGGAAACAAGGCCTAGGGATCATACTTTCACTAGTGGACACACTCCCAACAAATATAACATAATTAAACAAATAAATAACATCTCTTCACTATGGTACTCTGAATTACTCTCCTATTGAATAACACTAATCATTGCGTAGGGCTACGAAGCACTCCTCAAAGTTCATCAAGTACTTGACAAACACCACTCAAAGAGATATCCAAATCAAATCACAAGTCAAGACAGATATTATTGCAACTTAGACCAAGTACTAACACGGTGCACAGACTGTCAACATTACACCATGAAAGGAGGAATAGATCACTTCAATACTATCATAGTGATAATTATTCTCATAATCCATAAAAGATCACAATCGTAGCCTAGACCAAGTACCACCATGATGCACGCACTGTCACTGTTACACCATGGCAGGAGGAATAGATTACTTTAATAACACACTAGAGTACACATAATGAAAAAGAGTAACATCTACTTATTCAACATGATACAAAGCTCACGATCACATAAAGATCACATCATGGGAGAGAGAGGTGAACCACATAGCTACCAGTAGAGCCCTCAGCCCCGGGGGAGAACTACTCCCTCCTCATCATAGGAGACAGCAAGGTTGATGGAGATGGCGGTGAGGTCGATGGAGACGGCGGAGACGGCGATGGAGACCGATGGAGATGGCTCCGGGGGCACTTCCCCATCCCGGCAGGGTGCCGGAACAAAGACTTCTGTCCCCCAAAATTCGTCGATGGCGGCGGCGGAGCTGCGGAACTATTTCTGGAAAATTGCTGACTCCCTTAGGGTTTTCCGTCCCGAGGCTTCTTATAGGCGAAGGGGCGATGTCAGGAGTGGCCCTAGGTGGCCTCACACCATGGCGGCGCGACCAGGGCCAAGGCCGCGCCAGCCTGGCGTGAGGGCCCCTGGTGGCCCCACTCCTACTCCTCTTCAGATCTCTGGAATCTCCCGGACAAAATAAGACTTCAGGAACTTGTTTCGTCCAATTCCGAGAATATTTCCTGTGTATCACTTCTGAAACACAAAAATAGTAGAAAACAGGGAACTGGCACTGTGGCGACTTGTTAATAGGTTAGTTCCGGAAAATGCATAAAAGTGCCACGAAGTGTAACGAAACATAAGGCAAATGGTGTAAAAACAAGCATGGAGCATCAAAAATTATAGATACATTTGAGACGTATCAAGAGCTCATACTCAGTACAAGGCGAGGGCTAGCAAAAGACTGGGAGCGACCAACTAAGAGAGCAATAATGGCCATAATCATGCAAAGCGACAAAGCGACATTAAAAGAAGCATAAGATGACACCAAAATTCAAAAACTAAATGATCATAGAGGCTATTGGCGACTTTGTAAGAGTCTAACATGTGTGAGTATGCGCCAAGTCAACCCAAATAAAGCATCAAGGAGAAAACCAAAATAATGCTTCCATACAATAAAAACAACGCATGATTTTTTTCAAAGGCTCATTAAGCAATCTCAGTTATTTGAGACAAGTCATGCTACAGTAAAACCACTAAGCATACCATCAAAAAGACATCAAGCATGACATGAAAAAGCCTAAGCCGCAGTCTACACAAGCTCCTTCTTGTACCACTATTTTGCACAAAGCTTTTTCTCTTTTCCAACACCATTCAAACTTTTTATAAACACCTCTTTTGATGAAAACCAATAAAGATCAGAGGCAAAAATACACCTTGATGAAGAGATATGACAAGGTCTGAACGCAAATCAAGGCGAAAATGAAAACCAAAAGCAGTAGCAGAAAAAGAAGAACACTCGATGAAATTGTAAGAATGAAAACGGAGTGTTCTTGGCAAATGAAAAGCAAGGCAACTTCTCCAAAAGAAATTTGTAGGGGTCCAACCATTTATTACAGCAAACAAACTAAACTAACTAAGAAAACTAAAACAACTGACGCTCCAAGAAAAACACATAGTGCATGAAGCAATAAAAATATAGTGTTTTGAAAGGTGACCTGATTTTATATGAATTTTTACGGTGCAGCACCGAAAACAGTTTCAGGACAGCAACATCCCCAAATCTTTACCTCACTCAAATTAGAGGCTTCTCTTGGCACAACAATAAAATAAAAAGGATAAGGAGCGGTCATTACAGTAGTAATGACTTCCAAGACTCAAATAAAAGAAAAAGTACTAAAAAGAAAACATTGGGTTATCTCCCAAGAGTGCTTTTCTTTAACGCCTTTGAGCTAGGCGCAGAAAATTGCGAATTAAGTAACATCAAGTGATGAAGCATCAAGCTCATAATTTGCTCTAAGAATAGAGTCAAAAAGTAATTTCTTTCTTTTCCTAGGGAAGTGTTCCATACCTTTGTTTAGTGGGAATTGATATTTATAGTGCCTTCCCTCATATCAATGATGGCACCTACAGTTCGAAGAAAGGGTTTTCCCAAAATAATAGGACATGAAGCATGGCATTCAACGTCCATAACGAGAAAATCAACGGGAACAAGGTTATTGTTAACCACAATAAGAACATCATTAATCCTTCCCAAAGGTTTCTTCTTAGCAACATCAGCAATAGGAACATCATAATAACACTTTTCAAGCGGTGGTAAGTCAAGCATGTCATAAATCTTTCTAGGCATGATAGAAATACTAGCACCTAGATCACATAAAGCATGGCAATCAAAACCATTAACATGCATATCAATGATGGGTTCCCAACCATCTTCTAACTTCTTGGGAACAGAAGCTTTTTGCTGCAACTTTTCATCCCTAATTTTCATGAGAGCATTGGTAATATGCTTAGTAAAAGCAATATTTAAGGAACTAGCATTGGGAGTCAAGGCAAGCTTTTGCAAGAACAAAATAACTTCAGATATATTGCAGCCATCAACATCAAAATCATTAAATGAAGTAGAGCTATCATCTCCTACACTCCGAAAATTTTTAGCACTCTTTTGAGAAAAAGTTTTGGCAGTTTTAGGCTTTTTAACACAAGGAGTGGGAGTTTTCTCTGCACCAATCAAAGTAAGAGGATTGCTAGCATTAGGAACAACATCATCAGAGGTAGTAATAGTACAAACTTTCATATTCCTAGCAATCTCATCCTCTCTTTCCCATCTAGCATGCAATTCTGCTAACAATCTGAGATTTTCATCAATTCCAACTTGAATAGCATTAGCAGTAGCAAAAACATTGTTCTCTTTCACATCATTAGGCAACACTTTTAATTTTAGAAGTTCAATATCATGAGCAAGGCTATCAAATTTAGAAGCAAGAATATCAATTTTGCCTAATTTTTCCTCAACAGACTTGTTAAAAGCAGTTTGCTTACCGATGAAGTCCTTGAGCATTACCTCAAGCTCGGAGGGCGCGGCCCTAGTGTTGTTGTAGGAATTACCATAAGAATTACCATAAGCATTACCATTGGTAGAAGGATACGGCCTATAATTGTTACTAGCAAAATTGTTCCTATAAGCATTGTTGTTAAAATTATTATTTCTAATGAAATTCACATCAACATGCTCTTCTTGAGCAATCAGAGAGGCTAAAGGAACATTATTAGGATCAACATGAGTCCTATCATTAGCAAGCATAGCCATAATGGTATCAATCTTATCACTCAAGGTAGAGGTTTCCTCAACAGAATTTACCTTCTTACCTTGTGGAGCTCTCTCGGTGTGCCATTCGGAATAATTTACCATCATGTTGTCGAGTAGCTTTGTTGCGGCGGCCAAGGTAAGGGACATAAAAGTGCCTCCAGCAGCTGAATCCAATAGGTTCCTCGAAGAAAAATTCAGTCCTGCATAAAAAGTTTGGACAATCATCCAAGTAGTCAGTCCATGAGTGGGGCAATTCTTTATCATAGATTTCATTCTTTTCCAAGCTTGAGCAACATGTTCATTATCAAATTGAGTAAACTTCATAATATTGCTACACAGAGATATAATCTTAGCAGGAGGATAGTATCTACCAATAAAAGCATCCTTACACTTAGCCCATGAATCAATACTATTCTTAGTCAAAGACGTCAACCAATCTTTAGCTTTTCCTCTCAAAGAAAAAGGAAACAACTTGAGCTTAATAATATCACTTTCTACATCCTTATATTTCTGCATCTCACATAGCTCAACAAAATTATTGAGATGAGCTGCAGCATCTTTAGTACTAGCACTAGAAAATTGCTCTTTCATAACAAGGTTCAACAAAGCAGGCTTAATCTCATAAAAGTTTGCAGCAGGAGCAGGTGGCGCAATAGGAGTGCAGATAAAATCACTATTGTTCGTGCTAGTAAAGTCAGACAACTTGGTGTTTTTAGGATTAGCCATTTCAGCAAAACTAAAAGTAGACAAGTAAAAACAACTACCAAGGATTCTATTTTTTTGGGTTTTTGATATAAAACGATGCAGGTAAAATAAATAAAGTAAAGCAAAATAATAACAAAGTAAAGGATGTGTGTGCGAAAAACTCCCCTTGCAGAGGTCTTCCACTCTTCCCCGGCAACGGTGCCAGAAAAGTAGCTTGATGCGTGGTGAATGACCAGCCCGTTGGGAACCCCAAGAGGAAGGTGTGATGAGTATAGCCGCTAGTTTTCCTTCAGTTAAGAAACCAAGGTTTTATTGATCAGGAGAAGAGCGGGCAGTACGACTGTAGGTGATGCTTGCTAGTTTGCGATAGCTTTGGACAATTTATATATGGCGCCTCGTCCAAGCTTTGCTTGCTAGCTGCAACGCGGAACCTGCACACAACACAACTAAGTACTTTGCTCCCAACTAGCGATGAGGTTGTCAATCTCACCGGTTTGCTTGAAACAAAGGTTATGAGCGTATCGAGTGGAAAACAGTAGAAGAATGCGAGTAAAGTAAACAGTGCGAGTAAAGTAAACAGGTGATAGCAATATGATGGAAATAGGACCGGGGTCCACAGTTCACTAGTGGTGTCTCTCCATAAGATAAATAACACATGCTGGGTAAACAAATTACAGTTGGGCAATTGATAGAATAAAGATAAACATGATATGTCAAGAAGATCACTATGCAATTTACTCTGGGCATTACAACAAAATACATAGACCGCCATCCAACTGCATCTATGACTAATAATCCACTTGTGGCGAATCAATCCGAGAACTCCACAAGTATTAAGTTGCGAAGAACAGATAATTGCATTAAGCAAAGTGTGTAATGTAAACAAAGCATATGCCCTTGAGCATATGAATGTTGTTTTCTCCCTAGTAGCAATAGCACATCTACAACCTTAGAGGTTTCTGTCACTCCCCCAGATTAAATAGAGGCATGAACCCACTATCGAGCATAAATACCCCCTCTTGGAGTCACTAGCAACTACTCGGCCAAGATAACTACTTAACAACGGAGAGCATGCAAGATCATAAACAACAATGAGATAACATAAGATATATTTCAGTATAGCAACTCAATCATAACACTAATATTCATTGGATCCCAACAAAACAAACATGTAGAATTACATAACGGTGATCTCAATCATGTAGGGCAGCTCATGAGATCTAAACATGAAGCACATGGTGGAGAAGACAACCATCTAGCTACTGCTATGGACCCATAGTCCAAGGTAGACTACTCACTCATTGCTCCGGAGGCAAGCATGGCGATGAAGAAGACCTCCGGTGGCGATTCCCCTCTCCGACAAGGTGCCGGGAAGAGCTTCTGGACCCTCCCAATCTTCGGGTCGACGGCGGCGGCGGATCGCGATGTGTTCTAGAAAATTGATCGGGTACTTAGGTTTTTTCCGTCGGGGGGTCTTTATTGGCGAAGGGGCATCGTCAGAAGTGGCCCGAGGGGCTCTCACACATAGGGGCGCGACCAGGACCTGGGCCGCGCCGCCCTGGTGTGTGGCCACCTCGTGGCCCCACTCCATCTCCTCTTCGGATCTCTGGAAGCTTCCGGGAAAAATAAGACTTCAGGAACTTGTTTCGTCCAATTCCAAGAATATTTCCTGTGTATCACTTCTGAAACACAAAAACAACAGAAAATAGGGAACTGGCACTATGGCGACTTGTTAATAGGTTAGTTCCGGAAAATGCATAAAAGTGCCACGAAGTGTAACAAAACAGTAGGCAAATGGTGTAAAAACAAGCATGGAGCATCAAAAATTATGGATACGTTGGAGACGTATCAGTCTTCAACCTTGCCCAACTGTAATTTGTTCCTAAAGTCTTATTTTTTTTGGAAGCTTCCAGAGATCTGAAGAGGAGGCGGAGAGGGGCCACATGCCACCCTCACACAAGGGCGGCGCGGCCCAGCCCCTGGCCGTGCCCCCTATGCATGAGGGCACCTGGGTCCACTTCTGACGCTGCCCCTTCGCCTATAAAGACCCCCCGACGGGAAAAACCTAAGTACCCGATCAATTTTCCAGAAACACATCGCGATCCGCTGCCATCATCGACTCGAGATCGGGAGGGTCCAGAAGCTCTTCCCACCACCCTGCCGGAGAGGGGAATCGCCACCGGAGGTCTTCTTCATCGCCATGCTTGCCTCCGGAGCGATGAGTGAGTAGTCTACCTTGGACTATGGGTCCATAGCAGTAGCTAGATGGTTGTCTCCTCCACTATGCGCTTCATGTTTAGATCTCATGAGCTGCCCTACATGATTGAGATCACCGTTATGTAATTCTACATGTTTGGTTTGTTGGGATCCGATGAATATTGGTGTTATGATTGAGTTGCTATAGTGAAATATATCTTATTTTATCTCTATGTTGTTTATGATCTTGCATGCTCTCCGTTGTTAGTAGCTATCTTGGCCGAGTAGTTGCTAGTGACTCCAAGAGGGGGTATTTATGCTCGATAGTGGGTTCATGCCTCTATTTAACCCGGGGGAGTGACAGAAACCTCTAAGGTTGTAGATGTGCTGTTGCTACTAGGGAGAAAACAACATTCATATGCTCAAGGGCATATGCTTTGTTTACATTACACACTTTGCTTAATGCAATTATCTGTTGTTCGCAACTTAATACTCATGGGGTGTTCGGATGATATCCCCGTGAGTAAATTATTAGTCATAGATGCAGTTGGATGGTGGTCTATGTATTTTGTTGTAATGCGCAGAGTAAATCGCATAGTGATCTTCTTGACATATCACGTTTATCTTTATTCTATCAATTGCCCAACTGTAATTTGTTTACCCAGCATGTGTTATTTATCTTATGGAGAGACACCGCTAGTGAACTGTGGACCCCGGTCCTATTTCCATCATATTGCTATCACCTATTTACTTTACTCGCACTGTTTACTTTACTCGCATACTTTCACTGTTTTCCACTCGATACGCTCATACCCTTTGTTTCAAGCAAACCGGTGAGATTGACAACCTCATCGTAAGTTGGGAACAAAGTACTTGGTTGTGTGTTTGCAGGTTCTGCGTTGCAGCTAGCAAAGCAAAGCTTGGATGAGGCGCCCGATAAATTGTCCTGAGCTATCGCAAGCTAGCAAGCATCACCTTCAGTCGTTTGTCTCTCCTCTCCAAGAACGATAAACCTTGGTTTCTTAACTAAGGGAAAATCTACTACTATATTCATCACACCTTCCTCTTGGGGTTCCCAACGGGCTGGTTATTTACCACGCATCAACCGCCAGAACCGTGGAATCTTGATGGGGATTCCATCCTCCCGTTGTTCCTCGCAGGGAGACAACTGCTACGGAATGGCGCATTCGTTGATATGCGAGAGGGAAAAGATACAGATGACTTCTCTGTCCCATTCCAGATCTTATGGTTGACCATTGTTTACGGCGCTAGAATCACTGGCGACACTGGTTATTAATCCTAGGTGAACTTTCCAGTTGCAGTGGGACCTCCATTGATACTCATACCATGGTCCCACTACCCACCATCCTAGGTCAACAACCACCGTGGTTGCTAACCACTAGTCAAGTTGATTAAGAAAGCAGAACCTTTGCTTTTAAATGCAGTAGTAATACCACAGGTATATATTTGCAAGTAATTTGATAAAAATACACAAGAGATATGAGAAAGAGTGAACTTACCTTTATGACTGCAAGATTATGCGAGTCAGAGTCTTTGATACGATAGAAATCCCAATTCTGAAATAGCAATCATCATCCGGTAGGGATGATGTTAGAAATCTGCAGCATGATATGCATAAGATATGCTATGCATCGCTCTAAGCATAACCTAACCCCGATGATTTGTTATCATTGAGTTATGGTGATTTCTTTATGATGTATTGCACTTTTAAAATAGGTTCTCAAACAAGATTCTTATTAGGGTTTTAGGTTAGCATGCAATTATTCTATAACTAAATAATAGTATCGCATAGCAATGTGATTGCACCCAATTGCTTATTATTGGCATACTAAAGAACAGTCATCTACTATAAAGCTTATCAGAGGTATTTTAGTGCTACTTGCTATATTCTTCAAAAAGAATAACTTTTGAAGAATAGTTTATTTTAGTACAACAAGTACTACAATTAAGAGTTAGTGTTTGAGGGTTTAGTATCAATCCATGCTACAAGAGAATGACAGAATGGTGAAGATATGAAGGTAACAATTTTAGTTGCATCTTATGATTAGTGTTAACTTAATTGATTAATAGCAAGAAATGTTGAAGTAAACCATATCCCATAACAATACACCAAGTAATGTTAGGGTTGACAACAATCTTAATAGAAACTAGGGCTTTATTATATAGCTAGAAGGAAATGGTTTGATGCTTATTTTCAAGGTGTCTTAAAGGAATAACCTTTGAAGAACACATTCTATAAAAGGGTACTTATTATTTAACTCATTTTAAGTGATCACAATTATTCTTCAGAATTTGGGTTAATTAATAGAACATGATTCTTTTCATTATAAGTTTCTAGGTTTTGACTTATAATGTTGAAGTAATTGAGTTAATCATTCCTCATGGTTGAATTAAGAACTTAGAGCTAATTACTTATTTACTGAATGAAAGTTAAGAAATAATCTGCAATACAAGTTACTATTTATTTGTTGATGTCTTCCCTAATTTTAGTACTTCAAAATTATCCATGGAAAATAACTCTAGTGATTTAAGTGCTAATGGCAAAGTTAAATTTAAGATCCTATAATAATGAAGTAGTATTTACTACATAATTAGAGAAATGATTTGATTCCTAAATTTGTTTCAAATTCATAATAAAAAATAGTACTTAAACATGTTTTTAAATCCCACTCAAAATTACTCCACACAAGTATTTAATATTACAGTACAAACAGATAGGTCTTATTTTTTGATCATTTTGATATATTATTTGCATTTTTCTGATTCAAAATGAAATAGTATGATTTTTCTAAGTTTTACTTATTTACTGGAATTCCTAAACAGTAGGGAATACTTTTTACACTGAGACAGACCCTAGCTAAAGGTCACTGACGGATGGGTCCTGCGTTGAGTCAGCTGCCACGTTGGCAATTGACTCAGTCAAAAGATTGACTGGTTTTTCTAAATAACAGGGGAAATTCTTCTTACCGAACCTGATTCTACCCTAGCCACTGACTGGTGGGGCTCTACCCAGTCAGATGCCACGTCGGCCTTGACTTAGTCCAAATGGTTGACTAGGCCTAGCTCACCGCCGGTGATCGTCGGGGATGGCGATGCAGGGCTCCAGGGGCTGCTTGGTGTTGTTCGATCGCATAAGAAGAGCAAGGCGAGTCTACTGGTAGCTGCGCTGCCATTTTGTGGTCACCGGAGCATCACCGGCGATGACTCCCTGTGGCGATGCTCGACATCGATCATTGGCTACCCGCTATAGACCACTAAATGATGCAAACAGAAGCTCTGAAGGTGCACAAGATCACCTTGGTGTAGATGAGACGCTTGACGAGGACGGAGGTGATCGGAGTTGAACTCAATTGCGAGAAATCCGATGATATCCTGTGAAAGGGAACCGCTCGATTCGAGCTACTCAGAGCTCCCCGGGATGCATGGCTCCTTCCAGATGTTGAAGAAGACGAGGCAGACCTCCCCAGCCATTCTATGGGCTCTAGGGTAGTCGGAATCGATGGCGCTATGACGAACTCCGGTGAGATCCTCCGCGGTTTTGTGGAAAGTAGAGAGATTTAGGGAGAGATTGAGGTGGCCTGGAGGGTCAAGGACTACACGTCGGAGCTGTTGGTGCTTTTATAGCCCGAGGTGAGGACGAGTTCGTCCGCTCGTCGGTGGCAATGGTCTAGATGTGGCGGCGATTTGAGTTAGGGTTTTGGGCATGAATCACGGCGCGTAGCTTGCCAGTAGGCGTAGATGGATGAGAACAACATCGTGGCGGTCAATGGAACGGGCGGTGGTCGTCGAAGGCGTCCGGCGACGTGGCCTCGTCATCGGCGTGTCGGCCAGATGGGAGAGGAGAGGAAGAAGACGACCACCTCCACCGCTTCAGTCCCACCCGTCGGTCTGATACCAAATCGGTATCTAGGCCGGCGCATAGTTGGGCTGGTCTTTGGGCCGAGTCGGTGGGCTTCGGCCAGGTAAGTCATTTCTCTATTTTTTCTGTTTCATTTTCTTTTCTTTTTCTCTATTTTCTGTTTTGGTTTGCTAACTTGAGTTTCAATTCTGTTTTGCAGGTTTGAACTTAGGAGTTCCTCTCAACTAGGTTTAGGTACTCACTAGTAACACATAGGGTATCAAGAAAAGTTTTATTAGCACATGAAATATTGTAGATATTAATAGGGTTTAGATAGGAATCTTAATAAAGATTATTTCAATTATGTTTACTTGAGGTTGCAAATTATTTTGTGAATGACTTCAATGGATTGCTAGTGCTTGATTTGTATGTAATTCTTGTAAGAATCATACTTCAAATTAGTATTTGTTTTTCTAGTAAAGGATTTATTAGAATACATCACTTCATATTTACCTCATTTGTTAATAACATGGAAATGCCCCATGGAACTACTTTAAGTTGATATTAATTTATTGATCCTTTGTTTGAAGGGATTTACTACAAGTAGTGTTTATTTAGCTAAGGTCAAGGTATACAACAAGGTGTGAGTTGATCACTAGATAAAGATCTTGGTTATCTTGGAAGGATTATGGTTTGGACACACTTGTTGGGTTTAGAGTTAAGATATCATTTTAGGGTTTTACTCATGATCACAAAGTGATGCATAAGCTACAATATGAATTAGAGAATAGGTTCCAAATGGATAGGTGAAAGGTGTGGAGTTTGATGGGAGTATATCATTTCTATTAAAAGATAGTGATCACACCCAAGGTATGGTTAGTGTGATTTGGACTCTACTTAAAGAGGAAGTTTAGGGTTTAGGCTTGAGATCTTCTCTACTTACATCAAGTTGCTTTGCCTAATGGAAAATTGTACTTGAAGCAAGGGTCTCTATGGCTCTCCATAAGAATGTTTTCCTCCTAAACAAGGATAGGTTTTCTTAACTCTCCTACCCTCACCTAATGATGGATGATATCTGCTTATCAAACTAGGTCTCATAGATAACCTAAATACCTACCTCCAACAAAAATAACATGGGTTATACATGATCATTTCATTCATCAACTCCCATAATGAGTTCATTTTATTTCCTTCATCAACTCCCTCTCAAAGTTCTGTAAACAATACTACCACCAGTACTCCTCCTAAATCCATGTTCTGAGCTTGACACTAAAGCTCCTACATAATCTTATTACGGATAACCTTGGTATCATTACTACTCCTAAGGTTATTCAACTCACTCCCTTTGAGTGCTTAACTAAATATCCTTCTTACTCCTTCTCAAGGTTTTTATGATTAAGATCATTATCAATACTTGCCCTTGAGATCTAGTTAATCCAATCAAGGCATTACCCTAGATGTTGACTTCTAGGTATAGGATACTATATTACTTATAATTCACACTCCACCTAGTGATTCATCCTTGTCTTACATTCTACTTTCCCCCTCTAGGCATTAACTCTTGATTGTATCTACCTTCAGAGATTAAGAATATAATCTCCACCATTGTGGTATTCCCACATAGGATCTATCTCCCACCACATAAATACTACTTCTCATGTATCTATGTACCATAATATGGTCAGCTTTGATCCATTGACTTCACATATGTCACTCTCCCACTTTATGTGACATGGTGATGATCATTTTGATCCATTGATCATATAGCTTAGGTTTCTACTTGGTTAATCATGTATTCCACAATCAATGTGATATCAAGATGATCATTACAATCCTTTGATCATATGGCTTGGGTTCCATTTGGCTAATCAAGGTCCATGGTTAACTAGTGCTAAACTACTCTCTTAGAACATCCATATAGCTAAGAGAACTCCATATCACACATTTGACATCTTCCTAGTAATGGTTCTAATCTTCTTGTGGCATACACCACACCTATAGTTGAGATAACTCCTCTAATCACTTGGCATTAAGTTAGTCTCTCCAATTGCTGAGTTTCTAATTTATACCCTAAGGTTCTGTCTCAAAAGGTAAGAGTAACACTAGCATAGCTATGGACTCTCCCTTCTTGTTCTTAAGATGAATGGATTTAGATATAAAGGAATAGGATAGATCAAGATTTAAGAATAAGTTAGATCAAGAGTCAAGGGTAAGACTTGTGTTGTCTTCCTATTTGCTGGATTTGGTTTTAAGAATTTAGGTTTATAAACTACCATGATACTCATGGTAGGATTGGATATGAGATTCTAAAGTAATGTGTTAACATATTAATTCTACCTCACATTCATCTCTTTTAGTTATTATAATTATCTCTACCCAAAACATGTTTGTTAACAAAGGTCATGTTGAAGTTTATCGCACTTCAGTTGATGAGCTACTTCAATTCCATCAACCCAAGAGAAGCTTCAATCACTTTGACAAGTTTTATTTAAAAGCGCGAAAATTTCCCAGATTTTCTATGCATGAATGCAATGCACACTTCTGTGTTCTCTCTATTTCTAGCCTCACATCCTGGGATGTTACACTTTTGTTGATCAACACGTCCATAATCGTTGAATTAGACTTCTATACGATCATATCCACAATACTCTGGCCTTTTGTTCAAAATATGACAATGTACTCTACCTTGTCCAACAAGCAAGGCAACTCATTGCTTGAGAAAGAAGAACAAGATCACAAAGTATGCGGTTCTTTCTTCTCTAGATTTATTTATAGAGATAAACTGCATCTCCATAGCTAAAGGCTTATGTGAGCACATGCTCACCCTGAAGTTATCAATTATAGTAGTAAGGGTATACTTTTGTCTCTCAACTATTGCAAAATTCTAAATTTCTTTCCTCAGACATACTCCCTCCATCCTAACTTTGGTGCTAGCACACGTTTCTTGAGGCCTAATTTTGACCATCAATTACACCAATAATATATGGATTATATGTCACAATAGTGATATAATTAAATGTGTAATTCAACAAAGATTCTTATGATATAATTTTTACAACAAGTGACACATGTTGTATGTGTAAAAAATGGTCAAACGTTAAAACATGGAAAATGATGGCGCCATATTCTTTGAGACAGAGGGAGTAATAATTAGAAAATTTTGCTCATGAATTATCAAGTCCGTTAGGTTAGGCCCATTGCTTCGCCAAAACCAGTTTTGATGATGGTGCCGCCGAATACTTATGTGGCAAGACAGTCAACACAATTTATGTTGAACAAAAAAGGGAATTAATAATAATATTTTTGTGAAAAAATATCTCACAATACCATATAAGAATTAAGAATTTTAAATTCTCATCACAATCGCATATATTTTGGAAATACTAGTCAATACAATTTTAGAAAACCATGAAAGGTCTAAAGATCTAATTTTTTGTTTCCCTTTAATTTTTAAAATAGCCATATCATAAATAAATTTCTAGAATCTTTCTAATTTTCAATATTTTCTTCAATTTTCCAGATTTATCATTTTTCTTTTTAATCTTTAGTTAAAAATTGTTTTATAATAAATTTCGTATTCTAAGAAGAAGATTTTTTTAGACATACAAGAATAGTTAACCCATTTTCCACACTTGTTCACAATAGTTGAGTTTCCGAACATAATTTTTTCTCTTTTGTAGCATTAAGTTGTGCCTTATGTCAGTTTAGATACAGAATTTACAGCTAGACATGCCTAGGAAGAAAGAAAGAAAAGTAAAGTAAATAAGAAAATAAAATAAAGGCTATTGGCTAGTAGAGGCGTTGTTGAAGCATCGGTCATTTGGGAAAATATCGTATGGTCCCAGACCTCATATGCTACCATGCTGCTAGTTCAAAAATCTCAAATTCTAAGTGGCAAAAAATGTTGAAATAAATTTATGGATGTTCACAAGATGTGTCTTCATAATCCCTATAATTTTTAAAACTAAATTCGAAATGTACTAAGACAAACAAAAAAGACAAACTGCTACGTGAACAATATCATTTTGATATTTTGTCTTTTTGTGACACTATTCATGTTTGATTTCTCTTTTTTGTTTCTCTTAGTGTATTTTGAATTTGGTTCTGAAAATTTTAGGAATTGTAAAGACTTATCTTATGAACACGTACAATTTTGTTCCAATTTTTTTTACCACTTACATTTTGAAATTTTAAAAATGGTATCATGGTAGCATTTTAGATAGAGGATCACTGAATATCTATCCCGGTCATTCGTGCTCTCCAAAGAGCGAGCAAAGCAGACAGGGCAAGTTTTATCCGCTGTACTCTGCTGCACTGCCTCGTCGAACTGATGAATGTCTGAAGATCGTTGGGCTAGGTGCTGGTAGACCAATGCTTGACAAAGCCAGTGCGAGTGCCTGCAGTGCAAGGCAATACGATTAAGGATTCCAGTGCGGGGAAACGGTCACAACCTGCATCAGCGACATGTTTTCATCGCCATATTATCTGGTGTTCAGAAGGCCTCGTAGGCAAGCCATAAGAAAAGTTTATGGCTGTGCGGTCCACGATCACTGAAGAGCTCATCAAGCTGCCGTCTGATCATTTCCCTTTGGTCTGAACCTGTATCTTGCGTGTTAACTGTACCCAAAATTTCAGTTAGCTTATCCAGCGGCTATTGTGGTGTGTAGGATAGTGGTGGTAACAGTAGTTTGAGCTCCCAGGTCCCTTGCGTTCTCTGCGACGCAACAGTGGATGCACTGTCGTCAGATAAAATTCCAATTGGTGCCCACAGACTACGCCAAAAGGAGGCAAGCATCCCTGACTGAAGCAGGCATCTTGTGAATTGCTGAATTGTGTGTAGTAGTACCAGCATTGATCTCCAAAAGGGTCTACCGTGTGGCGCGAGGAGCAACGTTGGAGACAGTGTTCGGCAAGAAGCACCGCGATCTGACGGGGACGCATCCAGATGGAATCGAAAACCATCCTGTTCCTGCTCTTCCAAGTGATCGAGATCGAGAGTACCAGGAGCAACAAGGTGTGACGAGTGAACGGCGGGTGCCGGAGGAGGGAGGCAGACACCGTGTCGCACACGCCCTGCAAGTCGCAAACCGGTGTCGAGGCCTAGACGCCGATGGCAGCCAAAAAGGGCCCGATGAAGGAATGACAAAGGAGCACCCGATATTTGCCTATCTGGTTTTTGGTCCAGGAAAGGTTTTCCTCAGAGGGCTCTTGAGGCCCATCAAGGCAGCCGTCTAGCGTGGCCCAGGAGTTAAAACTTGGCGTGCAAGCAAAGGCCTGAAGAATTAGAATTAGAATAGGCTTCGTCTGTACCGATCCGATCTGTATCAGGCTTGAGGTACCGTCCCGAGACCTAGCCTTCACATATAAAAGGCTGGGAGGGAGGCCTCAAAACCCTAGACACTTTTCCACCCACCTCACGCCAGAGCGCTCGACGACTTAGAGCTCTCCGCTTCGGCTAGATCCAATCTACGCCACCATTGTAACACCCTCATCACAACCACACCATCAATACGAAGTCAGACAAGCAGGACGTAGGCCTTTTACCTTTCGAGGGGGCTGAATGTAACAACTCAGAATTTGTAACCCAATCCTTATTAAATAAAGTGTCAAATTTTGGACCCAAATAAAACTTTTTGTTCATTTTTGTATGCATACATGTTTTCTCTTTATTTGTGTTTCTATGATTTTATGTGTGTTACTTTTGTTTGAGCATTGGTTAGATAATTCTAAGTGAACCAATAGAAACAACTAAGAAAGATATTAGGAACCAAAAGAACCAAAAATAAAAATAGGTAAGAAAGAGATAAAGTTAATATGATCTAGAAACTGTTAATGACTACACCACTTTGAGCCCTTATATTAAGAAATCTACAGCTCACCTGCAGGTTTCACCTTTTAGTTGAGCTTAACCAAGTTATGGACTAACTCAACCAACAAAGATCTACCAAAATTTCAAACCAGAACACCACTCAAACTTGAGCCAAAGTTTGAATCTGAAACAGAAACCATTTCAAATTTGAAATATAAATTTTTGCAAAACTCATTATTTCTCCAGAACAAAAATATGCCTGGGTACCTTATCCAATATAATGAGCACCCAAAGTGGCAAATTTGAAAAATTCGAATTTTGAATTCTTGTAAGCATTTCGTCGAACACTGGCAGCAGGAAATTAAATCAAACCAAACTTCACTGTGCTGCACTGCTCGAGCTCGGCCAAGTGCTGTAGCCATGCTCTCTGGCCTCGCCTCGGTCGAGTCCAGCACCCCCAGGCCCGACCCAGGCCGTGAGAAGAGGAGGGAGAAGGAGAAACGCACCCAGGACCCCCTCCCAGGAACCCACTGTCCCGCGCGATGCCGACCGTCTGGAAGGCGCCAGAGGAGACCCACAGCGCCCCGCAGCCGAGTCGACACCAGCCCAGCACCACCCCGAGGCCGCCGTGACCGGAGCGAGCTTGCAACGCCGCCAGGACCCCCGCAGCGTCGAGCTTCTGGTCGCCTTGCTCCCGGCCACCTGGGCCTATATAAAGCCCCGGCGATCAAGCGCAGAGACGCACCTCACTCCCCTCTACCTCCCAGACATCGCCGCTTACTCCCTCGTGCCCTAGTTCGCCGTAGCCGACCTCGCCGGCGCAGTACTGGACGGGCGGAGCGCCGCCACGTCCGACCACCTGGAGGCTAGCTTCTGCAGGGAATCGGAGGAGGAGGAGCACCGCAGCCGATCCCGATCATCGCCGTCGAGTTTCGCTTCCTCTACGCCCCGCCGTCGCCGTCGAACGCCGTCGCTGCTCGCAGGTGAGATCCCGCCCGTGCTGAGGAAGAAGAAAGACCCTGAGCCGTTGGATCGCGATCGGACGATAGCATACCGATTCGGGTTTCGTAATTAGATCTGACATCGCGACCCCACCTGTCAGTCCCGTTTTTATTTCCTTTCCCCCGCGCGAAACGGTATGGGCCGGCCCGTTCGGCTTGATTCGGAATAGGGCCCGGCTCGTTTCACGTTTCGGTCCGTTTCGTTTTTAAATAAACTCCCGCCCTTTTATTTATTTCGAATTTGTTTCAGATACAAATTTCAAACTTTAATTCCTAGAGTTTTAGGAATCCAAATTTAGCAAATAAATATTCGTTGGAAAGCTTAGAAAATACTCTATCCAATAGTACTGGTTAGATTTCAAAATCAGTTAAGAATAAAATTGGATATGAATAGTGTGACCATAGCTGGTGAATTAATGAAAGATTTCTAGAAAATTATTTAAGCCATCAATAATCATGAAAATTAAAATGTGAACTTACTAATGACCCCTCTTACTGTTAGTCAACACTAATCTACCCCAAACCATATTAGTGTGCTCATTTAGACCCTAACCCAAACCTATTTGTTAGCATAAAATGATAGATCACTAGTGCACACTTAGAATTAATGGCCCTCTTTACCAATTCACTTAGTGGACCCATCCCACCTAAACTTGTCTTAGTAACCCTAAATCAACACCAATGCTGCACAAGTGAACCACTTATGCTACTTAGTAAAGAATCTAGCTTGCACACTTGAAGAAAACTTAGAAGAAAGACTTACAATCCAACACCATAACAATGCAACATGAATGCTTTGGTTAACAAACAAAGATGTGTGCTTGGTGTGTTGTTAGCTTGGTGAAGTGATGGTGTGCTTTGTGTTTATTCGTTATTAGACGCTAGTGTTGCCGAGGAGGATATTGGAGGGGATTATTATTATCAAGAAGAAGAAGAGAACCCCGGACACTTTGCCAACCAAGGCAAGCCATCTTTTGATTCATACTCCCACTACCTAGTTTTAATATTGCATTCTACTTGTTTTTAGTAAATTGCATGATTGAATTGCTAGAGTAGAATGATAGAAGTAAATTGCATGATTGAATTGCTAGAGTAGAATGATAGAAGCATATTGATGTCTTGGTTATCAAGAGCATCAAGCTGAGTTTATCCAACCATAGTAGTAGTACTATCACTCAATGTAGTTGCTTAGTCGCTAATAAAAGTTGAGGCTATCTCGGGAGGAACCCCATTTGAAAGGGGTGACTTGACATTGAAACTTGAACTGGGAGTTTGCTCCTACATGATGGCTTTATGAAAGAAAATAATCTGGACTAAGAACTATGAAATGTATTTCTCAATTGACAACGAGTGATGTACATGGGTGCCAATTATACCGTACAATCACGTTACCCCTATATGGGAAGGGGCTTAATCCGTAGCTTGTTGATCTTAGTATGGGAGGTCTTGCATAAAATCTTCATGGAAGGACTCCACGGGCGGATACTTCTTGACCAAGTGGTTTCCACTAACCCGGTCTCCGGGATGGGCATAACTAGAGGCGCCGGAGCGGGAAGTCCGTATCCCGGGCTCTAGGGAAGGATCCTATACTAGGATGAGCAAGTGAAAGAATTTGTTTGATTATCTGAAAGCCGCATACCTTTGTGTATAGCGAACCGTGGATTTCTCCCGGCAGATGTATCGAATCTTGTGGGTAAAGTGTACCCCTCTGCAGAGGTTTTCAAACTATTCGAATAGCCGAGTCCTCGGTCATGGACGGTTGGCAAACTCTACCTGGCTTTTGTCAAGACTAAAAATAACAAGGGTGAACTTGGTGAATGACATGAATTTGAATGGACATGACTTGACCTTGATCTTGACACATTGAAGTTCCTCTTTAGAATGAACTTAGAGAACTAAACCTCTTTTCTACAAATGAGCATTCTTGGGAAATAAAACTAGCTTTTGCAAACCAACTTAGTGCTTAGTCCCCTATACCCAACCTTGCATATCTACTTCATCTTTTCATTTACAAGATGGTTTGCGAGTGCATCCAATGTACTCACGGCTGTGTCCCTGGCTATCAACTTGGCCAGACTATGGGGAGGAATACCAGGAGGAAGGGTATGAAGAAGAGTACCAGAACTAAGCTCGTCTCCGTGAGTCGCCAATTGCCTGTAGGGAGAAGGCATGGGCCGAAGACGTTATTTCCGCTGCTATATTGTGTTGTAATATGACTTGGTCTATATGACCATTGTATTTGAATCATCGTATTGTAATATCTATGGAACTGGTTACCAACTACGTTATGTATATCGCAACAATGATTCTGGGATTGCGGTGGAATACATAACGGGCACTTCGAATTTGTTATCAAATTTGAGGTCGTCACACTGAACCTGGGTAAATCCTCGTGTCCCTTTGCTTTCGTCTGATCGCCGTCGAGTTCGCCAGGTTCCCAACACGCTTCCTAGATCGAAAGCCCTTTGACATGGGCATTGCCGGGGATAAACCTCGTCAATTGGCGCCGACCGTGGGGACGACGGGATCTGGATCTACGGATTCGCCGGCTCCATCACCAACCACCGCCAAGATCGGCATCGACACCACCGTCGGCATCGCTGCGCCGACCAACGTCGATACCACTTCCAAGATCGACACCGACACCGTTGTCGGCATCGCTGTGCCGGCTGTCGTCAACGCCAACTCGGTGGAACCAGGCGCCGACGCCGTTGATTCGATCGTCGTCAGCCATATTTCGCCAAGCGCTGCCAAGATCACTCCAGCGGCGAACGTCATCGACCCCATCTCAAGCGCGACAGGAGTAGCGTCCGAAGGCTATGACATGGCTTTCGGACTGTTCAACTTCCACATGGACAACAATGGAGCGATGGAACTGCTCTCCATCGGCGAATCGGCTCCGCTCGAGGCCGAAACGACGACACCACCAGCCGCCGGGGGCAAACTTTCGGCAAGCGCGCTACTAGCGCCATCGGAGGAGGAGCCGAAGGTGAAAACTTCGACCCCATCAGTAGGGTCGAACGATTTCGAAGATCCACCTCCATCCCCGGCCACCGCATACTGCGTCGACTGCGACGCATACCACTACGTGGGCGCCGGAGATTTCTCATCTCATGAGATCGCCGGCTGTGAAGATCCTCGGGGGGAGGGGGGCACAGCAGCAGTCTACCCGACGATATCTGAGTGCAATCGGGCTCTCACTGCCCTCACGCTCCGCGCTGCACCGTATGATCCTGATTACGTCGAAGGGTTGTATTCGGACTACACATGCTCAGACGACGACGACGATGTCTACCCCGAAGCTAAGGGGAAGATAGGCAATTCGGCAAGCTCTGCTTCACACTGCGAATCTGCCGCATATAGCGATGGCTATGTGGCCGATTACGATTCTGACTTCATGATTGAAGTCGGGCCCTACGTCGAAAGCAATGACGTCTACCCTCCAGCGCTGGGCGAAATCAGCGACGATTCGACCCCGTGGACCAGGGGCCACTGCATGATGGCATCGCACGGCGACGGAAACGAGAACAGAGACAACGACGGCCGAAACCGGACAGATAGCGGCCGCCAAGTGGTCACGCATGACCAAATCCGGTTCGCGAGAAGGGTTTATGCGGGCGAGGTGAACTTCGGTCCCAACCCAAGCCCGAGCGATCTGGCCGCACTCCGGTTCGTCGATCAGGAGCAGAAGGACCAGATCAGTGCAGACAGACGAGTGCTGGAACGGCGCAGAGAGGAGGCCGATGCGTCCAGCAGAAGACGGGCCGAAAGATCGTCCCATTACTCATCGAGCGTCCAGCACAGATCGAGGTCACGCACTCAGCCGAGGGGCGATATGCATAATATCACCCGAAACTTAGACGCAGAGTTCAACGAGACCGAACTGATGCCCAAGACCAAGGAGGCTGCGATCATGGCCGCGGCGGCATACATTGCCGCGAACGCATCCAACGGCGATGAGCATATGCGACACCTGAGAAATCTGGCACTCGAAGGAGTAAGGGTGCTCCAAGGCACGCCCGATTCAGGACATGACGCGACAGCAAGAAGAACCGCCCCACTGGCAGAGCAAGCTAGGCACCCAGCACCGGTGCCACCCGTAGCGCCTCAGACGCAAGCAGTCGAACCTCTCAACGGAGAGCTTCGGCATGGTCTGGCCCAGAACAGGGTCGACCAAGCGCGAGCGCGGCGCGAAGCGCGCCGTTTCGAGGGAGACCGCGAGGCAGAGACATTCGGCGGCACCAACGATGGACTGTGCAGAGCAGATTGCTTTAGCCTTTTAATCCGCTCCGCACCATTGCCGAAGGGAATCAAGCTCAGCGATGGCATAGTCAAGTTCAATGGGCAGCAGGACCCCCGAATTTGGCTCGATGATTTCATAACTGCTGTAAAAATCAGCGGCGGATCTAGAGACAATGCCCTCCAGTTGCTGTCACTGCATCTAAAGGATAATGCAAGGGCATGGCTGAATAATCTCGCCCCAGATAGCATTCGCTCTTGGGAAGAATTTCGGCAAGCGTTCATCGCTAACTTCCGAGGCACTTCGCGACGACCTACGTCGTTCGAAGAACTACGCCTATGCGTGCAAAGAACCGGAGAAAACCTGAGATCATACATCTCACGGTGGATCAGCCTCCGGAACACGACGGAAAATATCTCGCCCGAAAGGGCCATCGACGCCTTTCGCGACGGCCTCTTCAGACGCGACTTCAAGGAAGAGCTTGGACGCTGCAAGCCAAGGACTGTCGACCACCTCATGAGCTTAGCGAATGAGTGGGCTGATGGCGAAGACTCCATCGCGGCTCCCAGAAGTCGCCGCCGATCAGCAGAACGCGACGTCGACGCAAAAGACCAGTTCCACTCCGGGTCCCGAAAGAAGGGTCGTCGGAATCGCTACGACAACACGGAGAACACGGACATGGTAGCAGCAGGCTACATACACGAAGATCGTGAAGATAACCACGACTTACCGCGGCAAGGAAACAATTACCACGGTAGCAGCAGCAGAAGTGCCTCGAAGCCAAGCAAGGAGTGGCGCCGACGGCAGCCACAGATGTCGGCAGAGGAGATGCTTGATAGCGGATGCCCAAGGCATACGTACCTCGACAAAGACGGAGTACGAAGACCTGCACACCTCCTCATTGAGTGTAGGGAATTCCTTTGGCTCAACCGGGCACTTCAGGAGAGGATGGGCACCGAGCAACCAGTGGCAGGGGCGATAGCCTACAACGCTCCACCACCACCGCCGAACCCACCAGCAAACGTTGTACAGCAGGGCCACCAGGCCGCCACGATCCAGCACGTCGAGCAGCGACAGCCGGCCAACGAGGAAGAAGAGTTCCCGCCGCCAAGAGGTTTCGTGCCCATGATCCAGAGGGGGCGCCCAGCGAATAAAGTTCAGCGAAAACGCGCAAGAGAAGTGTTTCACGCCGAACACGCGCCACCGGCCACTCCCGAATACCTGAATTTGTCCGAACATCCGATCGGTTTCGACCGGTCAGATCATCCACCGAAGATCCCACGCCCAGGACACCACGCTCTGGTTCTAGAGGCACAGATAGGGGGTTTCACCTCGAAAAAGGTGTTCATGGACGGGGGCAGCAGCTTGAACCTCATCTACGCAGACACACAGCGAAAGATCAAGATCCCGCTAAACAACCTCCTGCCAACGGAGACTTCCTTCCACGGAATCGTCCCAGGGAAGCCGACGTACCCATTGGGGGCGATACATCTCGACGTCATCTTCGGCACTCCAGCAAACTTCAGAAAGGAGAAGATCGAATTCGAGGTGGTTGATTGGCCCTCGCAGTACCACGCTATCCTCTGGCGGCCAGCGTTCGCCCGATTCATGGCGGTACCCCACTACGCTTACCTCAAGCTGCGGATGCCGGCAAACAGGGGACCACTGACGATCAGCGGCAGCTTCGCCCGATCCGAAAACTGCGACAAGGACTTCAATACCATGTCCCAAACCTTCGGGGTACACGAGGAACTGCACCATATTCGGGAAGCCACTGTGATGGACATCGATCCACCGGCGCAGCAGAACGCCCCAGAACTGTCGTTCGATGCCACCAAGGACACCCGAGAGCACCAGATCCACCCGACGGATCCAACCAAGACGGCGTGGGTGTCGAACTCCCTTTCCCCCGCATAGGAAAGCGCGCTCGTCGAGTTCCTCTGTGAGCACTGGAGGATGTTCGCCTGGTGTCCAGCAGATATGCCAGGCATCCCCAGGGAACTCGCCGAGCACGAGCTCAAGATCTTTCCCAACACGAAACCGGTCAAGCAGTCTATGCGCCGGTATAATCCAGAAAAGGCCAAATCGATGGGCGAAGAAATCAACCGCCTCCTCGAAGCCAAGTTCATCAGAGAGATCAAGGAAGCCACGTGGCTCTCGCCACCAGTCATGGTGGAGAAGAAGGACACCAAGATCTACAGGATGTGTATCGACTTCACCGCCCTAAACAAACACTGCCCGAAGGATTACTTCCCTCTGCCCCAAATCGACCAGATCATCGACTCCACGGCAGGATGCGAACGACTTTCGTTCCTCGACGCCTACTCCGGGTATAATCAGATACGTCTAAAGGTAGAAGACGAAGACAAGATGGCGTTCATCACCCCGCACGGGGTATACTGCTACATGACGATGCCCTTCGGGCTCAAGAACGCCGGAGCCACCTATCAACGGTGTATGCAGGCGTGCCTGAAGGAACAAATCGGCCGCAACGTCGAAGTTTATGTCGACGACATCGTCGTCAAGACCGCGAAAGCAGACAGCCTGCTCGATGACCTTCGAGAAACCTTTGCCAACCTCGACAGATATAGCATCAAGCTTAACCCGAAGAAGTGCTCTTTCGGGGTACCCACCGGCCAGCTGCTGGGCTACCTAATCTCCGAGAGAGGGATTGAAGGCAACCCAGAAAAGATACAGGCCATCATCAATATGCAGCCTCCAAAGACGCTTCGACATGTCCAGCAGTTGACAGGTCGACTCGCAGTGCTCAGCCGCTTCATCAGCAAGCTTGGCGAAAAGGCACTCCCTTTTTATCGGCTGCTCCGGAAAACAGACAACTTCACGTGGACTGAGGAGGCACAAGCCGCGTTCGATGACCTCAAGCATCGTCTATCGACCTCCCCAGTTCTCGTCACACCTCGAGAAAAAGAGCCGATGTTGCTATACATTGCGGCTGCAAATCAAGTTGTCAGTTCAGTACTCGTGGTCGAACGCGCGGAGGAAGGCAAGGAACACGGAGTACAGAGGCCTGTGTACTACCTAAGCGAAGTCTTATCTCCGACCAAGCAAAGGTACCCCCATTATCAGAAGCTAGCATACGCCATCTATATGACGGGGAAGAAGCTGCCACACTATTTCGAGTGCCACTCCATCATAGTAGTGGCCTCGAATCCAGTCTCCAGCATCCTCAACAACCCAGACGCTACAGGGCGTGTGTCGCTATGGGGAATCACGCTAGCACCTTGGGAGATCACGTACCAGCGCCAGTCTGCAATCAAGTCGCAGGTCCTACCGGATTTCATAGCCGAATGGACAGAAGCCCAGATGCCCGAGCTCCCAGACCTGTCGAACAGCTGGACCATTTTCATCGACGGGTCCAAGCGGGTTTCAGGGGCAGGAGCAGGAGTGGTCCTGGTGTCACCGCAAGGGGACAGGATGCGCTACGTCCTCCGCATGCGCTTCCCGAATCCCTCCAACAACGAGGCGGAATACGAAGCCGTCCTTCACGGTATGCGCATGGCGAAGGCCTGCGGGGCCGCTCGCATCAAGATTCATGGAGACTCGAACCTCATCGCCCAGCAAGTCATGAAAGAGTGCGACGCAACCTGCGCGAACATGATCGCGTATCGCGCCATGTACGACAAGCTCGAAGGCGAATTCGAGGGTTGCGAAGTAACGCACATCGGCAGGGAAAATAACGAGGAGGCAGACAACCTGGCCAACGTCGGCTCAAGGTGCCTCCCAATACCGCCCGGAGTCTTCTTCGAAGAGATATTCGAACGCTCCGTCAAGATCAAGCCAGTAGCTGACCCGGCGTTAGCAACACGTTTGGGGGCTCGGTCGGCCAACACCGCTCCAGCAGCAGGAGCAGAAGACCTCCTGAAGGATGCAGCCGCAGTCATGCTCGTCGAAGCAACATGGATGAAACCGTACTTGGCATACCTGATACGGGGCAAGCTCCCAGATGATCCCATCCATCGCGGAGAGGTCATGCGGCGCTCCAAGGCCTTCACGATAATCAACGGGGAGCTCTACAAGCGCAGTACCACAGGGGTGCTCCAACGGTGCATAGCACAGGAAGATGGGATTGCTCTCCTTCGAGAAATCCACGAAGGAACCTGTGGGCACCACGCCTGCAGCCGAACCCTCGTGGCCAAGGCTTTTCGGTCCGGATTCTACTGGCTATCCGCCCTCTACGATGCCAAGAACATCGTCCAGCACTGCGAAGCATGCCAGTTATTCGCCACCAAGCCGCACGCACCGGCGGCCGAGTTGCACACCATCCCTGTGGCCTGGCCCTTCGCACAATGGGGGCTCGATCAAGTGGGGCCTCTCCCCAAATCATCCCGAGGAGGTCACACTTACCTTCTAGTCGCAGTGGACAAGTTCTCCAAGTGGATAGAGGCTGTTCCAGTCACCAACCAAGAGGCGACCACGGCGGTCAAATTCTTCGAGTCCATCGTCTACCGGTACGGCATCCCGAATAGCATCATCACCGACAACGGCACCAACTTCACTTCGGGCGAATTCCAGGACTTCGCCAAAAACCTCGGCATCAAGCTCAAATACGCTTCGGTAGCGCACCCTAAGTCCAATGGACAGGTCGAAAAATCCAACGGACTTGTATGCGGAGGCTTGAAGAAGCGACTACTTCGACCTCTGCCTTCGGTGCTATGGAGCCTGCGAACAACGCCCAACTCTTCGACGGGCTACACACCTTTCTTCCTGATTTTCGGAGCAGAAGCAGTGTTACCCACGGATGTATGCTATAGCGCGCCCCGCGTCGCTGCCTACGTCGAGGAAGATGCGGACAAGGCGTTAGCAGACGCCCAAGACCTGCTAGACGAAGCTCGAGATGTCGCCCTCGTTCGATCGGCGGTCTACCAGCAGAGCCTCCGCAACTACCACAGCAGACGGGTACGCGGACGCTCATTCGAGCCGGGCAACCTTGTCCTCCGCCTCAAGCAGACAAGCACGTCGAAACTGGAGCCACCATGGGAAGGCCCGTATCTTGTCCACGAGGTCATCCCAGGAGGGGCATATCGCCTACGCAACCCGAAAACGGGGAAAGACGTAGAGAACCCATGGAACGCCGCGCAGTTGCGCCGCTTCTATCCTTAGCTAGCAAAGCTGTCTCCTCTACCCCCTCTACTATGTAATCAGGCGTCGGCAGCAGTCCGCGCCCAACATTGTGCCTTCGGCACCAAGCAATAAAATTCAAATTCCTCGTCCTATAATTCGACATATGTGTACGCTCGGGGGCTTCGCCTACGCTTGGGGGTTCAACCTTTCGACCCACGCTCGGGGGCTTCGCCTACGCTCGGGGGCTTCGCCTACGCTCGGGGGCTCAGCCTTTCGACCCACGCTCGGGGGCTTCGCCTACGCTCGAGGTCTCAGCCTTTCGACCCACGCTCAGGGGCTTCGCCTACGCTCGGGGGCTCAGCCTTTCGACCCACGCTCGGGGGCTTCGCCTACGCTCGGGGGCTCAGCCTTTCGACCCACGCTCGGGGGCTTCGCCTACGCTCGGGGGCTCAGCCTTTTGACCCACGCTCGGGGGCTTCGCGTACGCTCGGGGGCTCAGCCTTTCGACCCACGCTCGGGGGCTTCGCCTATGCTCGGGGGCTTCGCCTACGCTCGGGGGCTCAGCCTTTCGACCCACGCTCGGGGGCTTCGCCTACGCTCGGGGGCTCAGCCTTTCGACCCACGCTCGGGGGCTTCGCCTACGCTCGGGGGCTCAGCCTTTCGACCCACGCTCGGGGGCTTTGCCTACGCTCGGGGGCTCAGCCTTTCGACCCACGCTCGGGGGCTTCGCCTACGCTCGGGGGCTCCGCCTACGCTCGGGGGCTCAGCCTTTCAACCCACGCTCGGGGGATTCGCCTATGCTCGGGGGCTCAGCCTTTCGACCCACGCTCGGGGGCTTCGCCTACGCTCTGGGGCTCAGCCTTTCGACCCACGCTCGGGGGCTTCGCCTACGCTCGGGGGCTCAGCCTTTCGACCCACGCTCGGAGGCTTCGCCTACGCTCGGGGGCTTAGCCTTTTGACCCATGTTCGGGGGCTTCGCCCACACTCGGGGGCTGCGCCCTCTCGACCTACGTTCGAGGGTTGCGTTCTCTCGACCTATGCTTGGGGATTTTTTGCCCTCCGGATCTACGCTCGAGATCTCCGCCTTTTTGCCACAGACGAATAAGGACACATATACACAATACATACACAGAGTGAAGGTACAAACACAGCCACATGACTAGTTCATGGCACCGCGGCACCCTGGTTCGCTCTCTGTCGATCACTTTCGACGACAATATGTCGAGCGATACAGTCGCCTGTGCCTCTACAAGCAGCGTAGTGGTGCTCCATATTATAGAGACCACTGGGCAACGGAGGAAGCGTTTTCAGAAGCTCTAGGTCAATCTCAGGGTAGTGAGCACGCACGAAAGCAAGTGCGACCACAGCCCCGCAGCGCAAGTGCTCCCGGACAAAGGAGTACACAGCATTCCCATTCTCGAATCGATCGAGCAATGCCGGCAGGCCTTCGGGCTGATTGTTCAAAGGGAACATCACCTGATGCACCAGCGCGAGGGCGCTTCGGCTCGTCTCAGACAACACACTAGCTTGAGCAATCCTATCTTGAAGAAGTGTCAGCTTCATTGCTTTCGACCGATCAGCCCAGAAGTTGTCAGCAACAGAATTGGCATGTGTCTGGGCAGCAACAAGCTGCGCATTCACGCGCCGGGCCTCGGCAGCACTGTCGAGGCACACATCTGTGAAAAGAGGCCGAAGATCAAATCCTGCACATTCAAGTCACAATACACAGCGAAAGAGGTCTAGAGACTCACACTTCAGAGATTTTCCAAGATTCTCGATCTCGTCGAGAAGAAATTTCTCACAGTCTGTAGCATGCGACGCCTTCGACAGAGCAATGTCGACCTTGGCAGTAACCATCTTCAGTTGACGCTGCGTATTTTTGAGTTGGTCGCGCAAAGATCGAATTAGCGACAATTCGCCTGAGGAAGGCGTTCTTCGCTCAACGGCACCAGAAGTACTGCCGACCGTTTCGTACGAAACAGGCCAAGCGCCAGAGATCAGCGGAGGACCCTGCACGAGGAGTCGGGCATCACATACAAGCATTCGGCAGCCAAATGTCAAGCAGATTAACATAACAAAAGAGCAAGTTTTACACCAGAAAGAAGTCCTAGTCAGGATCACAGCCCTCGGCGTGAGACCACAAAAGCTAATTACAAGCGGGCATCAGGAGCACTGCTCGCACTACGCTGAACTACCAGCCTTGCTGGACGGTGCGCCAGATGCGCCACGCTTCCGAGCCCTCGCCGCCGCACGCTTCTCGTTCCTCTCGGCCAGAAAGCTCGTCATTCGGGCAGCAAGGTCACGAGCGCGGGCAACATAACTCTTGGCGGACTTGTCGTGTCCATCCTTGTCTTTCGGATACGTGCTCGTGACCTTGTCAGCATCGAACTCCACATCGTGCATCATCATCATGGAGAAGACAGACTCGGAGCCGATAGTTACCTGTCGGCGAACCGCGGCAAATAATGGGTCTTCGCCATCCGCCTTCACCGCCAGAGCTTTGAGGATTCCTGCCATGGTGTCGCTGATCGAGTCGGGTACAGACGTATCCCGAACGCGAACAAGCGTCGAACGCACCCGCGCTAGGAGGTTGACAACCTCTCGACTCAGGCGTTCGGCAAGGCCGACACTGGTTTCGATCCCAGCGGGCTCCTTCATAGCTCCGGCGTCCAATTCGGCAGCAGCTACAAGAAAGAACAAACCGCCAGGTCAACAATAGAACTGTTCGGCACGAAAATTAATCCAGGCAAAGCTCGAGAACTCACCACGCAAGGCATCAAGCGAAGATTGCAGGCGCTGGTGTAGATCTCCCTCTCTCGTTTCGGCGTCCAGGCGGCTTTTCTTCGCGCGCTCCTGAGCTTCGGACGATTCGACCTTCAGTCGGGCGATTTCGTCGTTCAGCTCAGTGACTTTAGCCTTCAAACCCGAATTTTCAGTGGCAAGATTGTCCAGCTGCGATTTCAGGGAAGTCTTGTCAGCAGCAGCCTAAGCTCCAATCCCTAACCATTAAAAGGATGTCGTCAGAAAGAGAAGCGGGATAGCATACAGAGCAAGATTCTACTAGTAGGGTGGCAGTACTCACGTCGAGTTTCGTCGAGCTGCTCGGACAGCTTTTGGTTCTCTTCCTCTAAGGCCAAAGAAGGCAAAGCAAAAGATTAACCTTCGAGTCATGATTCGGAGGGCAAGCCTAAGTGTAAACACTTAGACTCACCCTCAGGGGCTACTGATGGTCAAACACACGAAACGCAAGTTGGGAATTTTCGGACTTACATGGTTGTTAGGACCGGAAGGACCGCCAGACGAGGAGACAAGGACGAACTCGTGTTCTGTCATCTTCTTCTTGGAAGAGGTCGAAGGCTTTGTGAGAACGACTTCGGGGGCAGCAGCGTCGGCAACCTTCTCCTGCGAATCTGCAGTTTGTTCGAGGGCGTCGTCGTGGGGTCGGACCTGGTATTGGTCTTGATCCCCCGGACAGGTCGATGTCGCCTCGGTGGAAGATCTGAAGCAAGCATCGATATCAAAACCAGACAGTTAATTCGAAACAAAACTGCTAGATATACGAGTTTAGCAAGGAAAACTTACGACGCGTCGATCCCGAACTTCAAAAGGATCTTCTTCTCTGTTCGAGGAGGAGGACGGCGGCTCAAAGGCGAGGCGGGGATCGCGCTGTTGCCGTCATCACCCGAAGTAAAATGGCTGTCATCGGGGTCTTCTGAGTCTTCGACAACGTCCGCAATTCGTTGTCTCTTCGGGGCCCTCGGTGGCGACGGGGCAATAGAGGTCGATCCCTCCGGCACTTCGGCAAAATCACGCCTCGGATATTCGCCCATCTCGGGCTGGGGCGGATAGCATCGTGCTATGTTGATCACCTGCACATGGGAGGTAGACTACATTCGATATTGGTCGATTCGGCTATGAAATAAGAAAGGTATCTGATTAAGATCAAGATCGTACCTCGGTGCGGGGAAAGGCCTTGCTGAAGGCCACTACGCCGAAGATTTTCGGCACGGGATCCTTCTTCTTGATGTTTGTGACGGTGCGAACGCACTTGTCGATCTCGGCCTCGTGCAGCTCGTCCTGGCAGATGCGGGTCAAATCCCGACGGTCGCTGTAGTCCCACATGCAGTGGGCTCGAGCAGCGAGCGGCTGGATTCGACGCTCGATGAAGGTTCGGATGAGTTGAATTCCCGAAAGCTCCTTCTTCGGAGTAGCACGGAGCTGCTGGATCTTCTCCATCAGCGGTTCCGTAATCTTCAACTCCTCGTCGGAAAGGTCGTGCCTCCAAGACACGCGAGGTCGAAGAACGCCGGTAGGCTGAAATTCCTCGAGTCCGAACTTTTCGGTGTCGGAGGATTTGTCCTTGGCGTAGTACCACTTCGGCCTCCACCCGGGATTGTTTTCGGGCGCTTGGAGGTTGAAGTATTCGATGTCTGGGCGCACCTGAACGCCGAAGCCGCCGGTTTGGTATGGCAGAGGGTGCCGAATGATGAAAATTCGGCGCCACAGTGCCTAGTGGGGTTCGATCCCCAGGAAACATTCGCAGAGCGTGATGAAACACGCAATGTGAAGGATGGAATTGGGATTCAGATCATGGAGCTGAATCCCGTAGGCAAAAAGAAGACCGCGGAGGAAAGGATGTGGGGGAAAAGACAGACCCCGCAGCAAGAAGGCGATGAAGATTACCCGGAATCCAGGAGGAGGCCGGGGGATGATCTCCGGGCCGGCGGCGAGCGACTCCGCCGGCGTGTTCTTCAGGAGGCCCATCTTTTCGGCCTGGGACAGTTCCTTGTTCCCGACCTTGGTCTGGACCCAGCGTCCAACGACGGAGCCATCGACATCGGCTGTTTTGGTCTTCTTGGCGGCGGCGCCGGCGGCGGTGGAGCTCCTCTTGCCCATGGTCTCAGGGCGCAGCGATGATTGCGGAAATGGAGCTGAGGGAGTAAAGCTACAGGAGCAATGCGCGAGGAAGAAGACGGTGGCGGCGGAGTGGGACGGACTGTTTACCCTGCCACCGTTATTTATTCCACCTCTAGAAATCTGCGTCAGATCTCAACCGTCCGCGACGAAGTGGAAACGGCCGAGCTGATCTAGCCGTCCACGTGTCAGCACGCGGGCGCCGCGACGTCCACTATGCACGGTAATCAAGGAAACCGCGCCGGTTATTTCTCACCCACGCGTGGGACGTGCGGTCAAACACTGTCAACGGCCGGAACGTGTGGCCGGTGGGCCCACTATACGTCTAGTCTTGGCAGGGTCAGGCCATTCCTGCAGAGGGTGATGTGACAACTCGACGAAGCGCATCGTCAGCAATGACGCGATCTTTTGGGTAGCTTGATTTCTTTTCGGCTCAAAGGGCAAAGACTGGTAAGAATTCTTTCGAGTCTCAAAGGTATGTGCCCCTTGCACTCGGATGACTTTTTGACTCGGTTCCCTTCGAGGGTTTTGTGTTTCTCTCTCTTGTGTTACCCAAACATACGCGGAGTTTTTCGACGACTCTGTCCTTTGCTGAACGTTTCGAATGGGGTTCTTTGAGCGAGGGATGTTTGCTCCTACGAGGGAAATTCCCGATCGAAATTGTTTCGAATTGTTTCTTTCGGGCCAGCAGCGCCTTCGAGATATTCGAGGCGGGGCTTCGGTCCCTCGAATTGTCCTTTCGGGCCAGCAGCGCCTTCGAGATATTCGAGGCAGGACTTCGGTCCCTCGAATTGTCCTTTCGGGCCAGCAGCGCCTTCGAGATATTCGAGGCGGGGCTTCGGTCCCTCGAATTGTCCTTTCGGGCCAGCAGCGCCTTCGAGATATTCGAGGCAGGACTTCGGTCCCTCGAATTGTCCTTTCGGGCCAGCAGCGCCTTCGAGATATTCGAGGTAGGACTTCAGTCCCTCGAATTGTCCTTTCGGGCCAGCAGCGCCTTCGAGATATTCGAGGCAGGGCTTCGGTCCCTCGAATTGTCCTTTCGGGCCAGCAGCGCCTTCGAGATATTCGAGGCAGGGCTTCGGTCCCTCGAATTGTCCTTTCGGGCCAGCAGCGCCTTCAAGATATTCGAGGCGGGGCTGCGGTCCCTCGAATTGTCCTTTCGGGCCAGCAGCGCCTTCAAGATATTCGAGGCGGGGCTGCGGTCCCTCGAATTGTCTTTTCGGGCCAGCAGCGCCTCCAAGGTATTCGAGGCAGGACTTCGGACCCTCGCATTGTTTCTTTCGGGCCAGCATCGCCTTCAAGCTATTCGAGACTGAGCTCCGATCCTTCGAGTGGCCTTTTTCGGCCCAGTAATGTTTTCAAAGAATTCGATCTCG
This sequence comes from Dactylis glomerata, assembly GCA_007115705.1. Classification (NCBI taxonomy): domain Eukaryota; kingdom Viridiplantae; phylum Streptophyta; class Magnoliopsida; order Poales; family Poaceae; genus Dactylis; species Dactylis glomerata. Next base: position 648,726 of record QXEO01000539.1, on the reverse strand, counting down.
AAGCTGCGGACCTTTGAATCATCCTTTTTGAGCCTGCAGCGTCACTATGATGTTCAAGAATAAACATCTAAACCTTCGAAGCACACCTCTAGACTGTTAGGGCTTTCATTTTGTTCGAATATGGGCTGATGCCCTTTCGAGCCTTTCTTTCGAGCTATCAATGCTCCTCAATCAACATGCCCAAATCTTGGTGGCAATATACCAGTTCGGATGCCGTATGTCAAATACGAAGGTAAGTCCACGGTTTGCGACACCTGATGGCCCGGTATTCGTATCAAACGCGCTCTGCCGGAAATTTTCCGTACCTGCGGTATGAAGTTTGTACCGATGGACGCATCGGATGCCTCACAAATGAACTGAGCTCCGACCTGGTAAGTCCAACGCGGCTCGGGTCGGGGTAGCGCCAGCCCACGCGTGTTCGAGTCGGGGGACTCGAATCTGAGTAAGCTAACCGAATGTATTTGCGGCTATGCAATTAACTGAGACTCAGCGTGAGTCTCAGGCCGGTTATGCGCATCCATCTGCAAACCCGACTTAGCACTTTCGAGGCTCTGAATGAGCGTAGCTCGAAAATTTCATATCTAACAAGCGTATTACTCGAATGTTCTTGGTGTTCTTTTGGTTTTACAGACCAGGCTCGTATATCGGGTGCGGCTAGGAAGACTTTCGGGTGGAGTCCCTGCCATAGTCTTCGGCTATCCCAGGCACTCGGGGGCTACTGACGAAGGAATGACAAACGAGCACCCGATATTTGCCTACCTGGTTTTCGGTCCAGGAAAGGTTTCCCTCAGAGGGCTCTTGAGGCCCATCAAGGCAGCGGTCTAGCGTGGCCCAGGAGTTAAAACTTAGCGTGCAAGCAAAGGCCCGAAGAATTAGAATTAGATTAGGCTTCGTCTGTACCGATCCGATCTGTATCAGGCTTGAGGTACCGTCCCGAGACCTAGCCTTCACATATAAAAGGCTGGGAGGGAGGCCTCAAAACCCTAGACACTTTTCCACCCACCTCACGCCGGAGCGCTCGACGACTTAGAGCTCTCCGCTTCGGCTAGATCCAATCTACGCCACCATTGTAACACCCTCATCATAACCACACCATCAATACGAAGTCAGACAAGCAGGACGTAGGCCTTTTACCTTTCGAGGGGGCTGAACCTGGATAAATCCTCGTGTCCCTTTGCTTTTGTCTGATCGCCGTCGAGTTCGCCAGGTTCCCAACACGCTTCCTAGATCGAAAGCTCTTCGACATGAGCATTGTCGGAGATAAACCTCGTCAGGGCCCGAGGCGCGACACCTGATTAACAAGTTCAGAAGATCTTCATCCGCAGTACAGAACGGGCACCGGGGGTAAGGGAGGCAGCCATGGCGATGGCGATGAAGCAGCGGGCGTCCGTGTGCTCCCGTGTCGAGCAACCCACAAGAACACCATCTCCTTGATGTGCGCAAAGTTTCGTCAGTTTTGCTCAGCAAGAGGGAGCGCACCACGCCAGAGGAGTGCATGAACCTGTATATATGCAGCGGCGGTGGAGAAGGCCATGCCGCTGGGCAGGACGCGAGCGTCAGGGTCTTCGGTGAGCGAGGCGTTGCGAATGCGCCGTCGATGTGAGCCTCGGCTGGAGGGAAAGCATTAGCCGATCCCGCCGGCGCCGTACCAGCGACGGACCCACCGCGCCCACGGAGTGTCATCGCCGCGAACAAGCTTGTGGATGAATTTCAGCAGGAGGCAAACGTTCTGGCAGTGCAGATAGCGGACGCCCAGCCTGCCCGCAGCGCGAGAACGGCAGTGCAGATCCACCAGAGCACGTCGCCTTCCCTTTCCAGACCATGCCACGGCGAGGGCGTTCCATGCGAGCAACGGATTAGAGCCGCGAGGACAGAAGCAGCGTCGTCGGGGACGAACGCTGATTTCTGAAGATTGATCTGGAGCCCAGTCGCGCGCGAGGAGTAGTCCTGGACCTGGAGCCCCTTGGCGCGAGCGAGCTGATTTGGATCTCGTTGACGAAGGATTTGTAGAACTTGTTTCGTGAAGCCGTCAGGTGATCGCTCTCTCCATCTCAGCCCAGACAAAGTTGTTCCGAAGGTCGTGTAGTTGCTGCGGCTGGTTCTGATGTAGGCTTGACAGGTTTAAACGTTGGGTGACCACACACTGTTTTGTGCAAAAAACTGGCTGGCAATCTTCAGTTTGGTTTAGGAATTTTATCATTTTCTTTCTGAATCTATATGTAGCCAAAAGGATATCTTGTTGCAAATCGCCATGTGTTTCGTCCCCCTATTTATCAGGTCTGCACCTGTATTCTTCAGGTAACACCTCCTCTGCTCTGTAAACAACGGCTTCAGACAAAAGTGAGCGCACAAGATTGAGATCTAACGGTCAGAAAAGCTACTCACTGGTTCAAGCATTGATCTGACAGCCATAACCTAAAATGTAATCAGTCGTAAGTCGTAACTTAAACTCGTGAATTTGTGTTCCAACCTTCAGAAGGCTCCTATGTAACGTGCTGGCAGAAATTGGCGAGCTTTGAATTTGGATATATTCTGGAGTCTACCCTCGTGCAGACAAATTAGATCTGCGCTGGCATCAGCGATGGTTTAGACTACGGTGTGTTTTGAATTGCCACCCAAGCCAAGATATGTTGCTTTAGCTTAGAAGAACGTTTTTTTATTTTGCGAATCAGCAAAGAAGAACGTTGCTAAAAGAAAAGCTCGGAATGGAAATGCTGTTAAGGTAGTTTCGAGATAAAACTGCACAGAATGAAAGCAGAAAGGATCGTTTCTTTCTAAAGAGGTGAAAGTTTCTACAAAGATGGCATACTAAGTGAAAATTTTAGTTAGCTACTGTAAACTAAAATCGCCTCGCTGAACTGCTTTCGTTTACCTGGGCTCGACTTGGGAATTAGCATCAAAATATCTTTGATCAACTAGCAAGAGCGTGGAGATGGTAGAAACAAAGTTAATCGAACTTTTTACGCACCAAATCTATATTAAATAAAAGAATAGCAAATGCTGTTACGGTTGTGGCTTCAGCTTATTCAAAAATTACGTGAGCTTACAGCATCTCTAGTTGAACTCCTAAAAACGGTTCGAGGGAGCAAAAAAATCTGATTTAGTCATGTATGCACCACCTAGCCGAACTCTTGCCACTGTTAGGGGAGCAAAAATTCTGATTTAGTCCTGTATGCACCACCTAGCATAACTCTTGTCAGTGTTAGAGGATAAAATTTTTGCGAGCGACCCCTAATATCTGGCTCTCCTCATTTTTACTAGGCGCCAACTCGGGTGAGCAAAAACATTCCCCCTTTTCTCCCGTCGTCCCGCTGGTGACTCCCATCCAAATTCGTCGGCCCTTCTTGTTGGAGTAACCATCTACCCCTCCATTGGTCGGAATGGAACCGCAGGGTCGTGACCCGGTCGGAGTTCCCCGTTGGCTCGATGCCGCTGGAATCGACCACACGACGCTGCCGCCACCGCTAAAGCGGATGGGAAACACCTCGGTTGTATATAAAGTGATACCATTTGATATATTTATACATAAAAATGGTAGTTTTATGCTAATCACTTAACTGGGGAGGGTCATGTTTTTTTGTTCTTTTGAGTGAAGGGGCGTCGACACGGGCTGCGCTAGCCCATATTTAAGAGAACTCGGCCCAATTAGCGTGTGGCCCATGATCATCATCCATGGCTTCGGCGGAGTCTGATCTGGAGGAGTAAATGACGCAAAACCACCACATTTGAGGCGTATTTGACAGGTTGCTACCATTTTTGAGTCAGGCGACACTTAACCACCAGTTTTGAGGCTCGTATGCGACGGAGAGCACTGAATGTGTCTTGTTAGTGAGTTAAGCAGGTTTCTGGCAGGTGGGGGCCGCATGTCAGGTGATACGTGGCTTAAGTATTGCTTCTCCACCAAGTGCAGTCTTCAGGTTTTCAAGAAACCATTGCCAGTTTTCACCATCTTCTTTGGCAACCACTCCCCAAGCTATAGGGTACATATTATTGTTTGCATCTTTTCCTGTTGCTGCTAGAATTTGAGCTTCACTGGTCAGTTTTATGAAGCAGCCATCCAACCCTATGAAGGGCCTGCAACCATCCAGGAAACCTTGTCTGGCAGCATTAACACAAAAGAAAAGACCATGGAATCTAGGTCTGTAACATATGTCAACCATCTAGCCATTCTTCATTCCCTCCTGTTGTTCTTCAGTGGGTCCATTCCTAGTTGTGACAATACATCTGGATCCTGGATTTATGTCTATGACAGTTTGAAGATAATCCCTTATCCTCAAGTATTGCTTCTTGTGATCACCTAGCACCAGCTGCTGAGCTTTGGTCCTTGCCCTATAGGCCATCCTCTTGGGAACATCTACTCCAAACTCTTTCTTTGCTTTCTCTTGTATAGAAGAGATCCCAGTATTTATGTCTGCCTTGAACTTGTCAACATAGGTTGTGCTAAGAAAACTGGAATTTATCCTATTGCTAGATGGTTCAGTTGGGCAGCTGTGATGCAAATGCATTTTCTTAATGCAGAAAGTTTTCTCATTTTTAATCAATGCAGCTACCATGTAAAACTCACAGCCATACTTCTCCTTCTGTTTGCACCACACAATGATTCTGTCTGGACAATTCCTATGGTAATGGAAATTTCTCAGTTGCACTATATGTAGTCTGGACAGTGCATCTCTAAACTGGTAGACATCTTTGAAGCATAATTTCAACATGAACTGCTGCTCAGGATTCTTCCTAGTCTCATCATACCAGACCCTCTCCTTTGCTTTCTTGGCTCTGCTTTTCCTCCCTTTAGGCTGAATAAATGGCAGTGGTTCAAACCCATCATCTTCTTCTTCCTTTAGAAACCCTAGCTCCACCTCTTCATCAGAAGGTGCCCAATCTGGCACTACTTCCTTTTCAACCTGAGAATGAGTTCTCAGTGTAGGCCCCTGCTTCTTCACTTTCTTCTTCACTTGATTCTCTCTTACACACTCTTCAGTTTCAACTGCACAATCATATATGTCCTCTACATCTGTGTCTCCTTCACAGTGGGTCAGTGGATCATTCTGCAATCTTTTTTTCTCTGCTACTAGTGCTTTCACCTCCTCAGCCTCTTTTCTTCTCATCTCATCTGCCTTCACTCTGTCATATTGGCATGGATAAGCCCAACCATCACTGCTGTCATCTGAGCCCTCTCCTATTTCTTCTTCCATGTCTTCATCAACATCATCATTGTTCTGCCAATTCATACTGTACTGACTGTCAAACTGCAATGGAATGTGCTCATCAAGCTGAGTGTTCCTGAGCTCACAGTTCACACTGTCCTGTGTCATAAACTGCAAAGGTTCTTCCACATCTGGGTCAAGATCAATGTGAGATTGTTGTTTCCTATGAACTCTCTGCTTCTTCACAGGAGACAGAACTAAAGAACTGCTCTTCCTCTTGTCCCTCATGACTGTTAGAACTAATTTCTTGCTGGTCTTATATTTTCTCAGCATTTCTTCCACCTTGTAATTGCTGTCAACTAACTCTAGGCCATCCAATCCTTCACCTTCTTCTTTAACATAATACAATGAATCACACATTCCATAGCCTTCAGACTCCATGATGGACAACAAATTCAGATATCTAATGTCTGCACGTTCAATTCTTTTGTGGACAAATTTCACTCCGTCGAACTGAATATAAAGATCCCACTGCTCTATCCTAAATTCATAAGAGGACGTCCAGTCAAAATCAACCAAGAACTAACCGAAACCCTAATCCCCAATACTATAGGCAGAGGTGAAATTTCTTACCCGTTGCCGTTGTAGAGATAGTAGTTCATCGGGTCGTTGCAGGAATACCTGCCACCGGCCGTCCAAGCCTGTTGCGACTCCAGTGGAGGAGGGGGAAGTCCCGGCAGCAGCCGCCGTTGCTCTGCGCCGTCGGCATTGGCAGAGAGCAAATCATCCCCACCGCCCCAGCTTTGCCAACCTCCGTCGCTCTCACGGCCTACGCCATCGAAATCGCCGGTGAACGAACCGCCGCCGCTTCCTCCGCCGCTTCCGCCGCCGCCAGTCGCCATTTCTCTGTGGGCGCGGGAGGAAGATGGTCTGGCTCAAGACAAACCGGTACAACCCTAGCCCTAACGGCCGACCGTGTCTGTCCGTTCACTTAAGCCACCTGACAAGAGGCCCCCACCTGACATGCGGCCCCCACCTGCCAGAAACCTGCTTAACTCACTAACAAGACACATTCAGTGCTCTCCGTCGCATACGAGCCTCAAAACTGGTGGTTAAGTGTCGCCTGACTCAAAAATGGTAGTAACCTATAAAATACGCCTCAAATGTGGTGGTTCTGCGCATTTACTCGATCTGGAGACAAGTTGTAGCGTGCGGACTCGCATCCGAGAAGGGGGGACACGCGTCGTGAGACTGGTGGTAGTCAAAGGCGGATGAGTCTAAGAAAAGACCGTGCGCGAACCGGGGTCGGACACAGAGTTGGGATCCGATTCGAAGGTGCCGATTTGGGTAGGGACGTAGGGTGCCTATAGATACCCGGTACCCCCACAATCGCTTGTGCCGCCACCGTCCCCATCAAGTCCAGATCGGGATCAAATCCTAGGTCGAGAGCTAGGAGGAGGAAGGAGGCGATGGCGAGCGCTCCGTTGGTGCAGAGTCCGCTTCTCGGAGCTTCGGTTTCTCGCTGCGACTTTGGCACAAGCCCCAGCCCTGAGTCCAGCCCAGAGAAGGTCGCCGATCTGGTCATCAGTGGCCGGAAGGAGGGCTGTCCGGGCTTCACGTGCAAGATGATCGCGGAAGGGGGCAGGCCCTGCCTCAAGTCCCAGGAGACGGGGAAGAAGTGCGCGAGAAGACTGGAGCTCATGGACCAGGAGATGATCGACTGGTTCATGACGCGGCAGCCGGCTCCTCCCGTCCTCCCGCGCATCTCCTCCAGGGCCAAACACGACCAGTTCGAGCTCGATGCTATCCGGGCTGTGCAGGAGCTGAGGGACTTTGAGTGGGACATCCTCACTCAGTTCAGCACCCAGGGATTCGCCTTGGCTTGGCTGTGCGATTACGGCGACGAGGACGAGTAGGTGGTGGTGGTGTAGCGTGCCTGTATGAGTTCTATTCCGGTCTACTAGTCTACTACTGTAGTATTATATTAAGTCTGTATCAATAACTTTGTATGGTTACCTGTTGTTGAGAAAAATCTAATGGTATAATTGTTGCAACAAGTGACACATGTTATATTGGTAAAAAAATTCAGAAGTTAAAACATGCAAAATGACGGCACCATATCCTTCGAGGTAGAGGGTGTAATAATTAAGAAAACTAGATGATACCCCACGCGTTGCTGCGGGATTCTTATCTGATATTAGGAATTTTGGAACTTTGTTTTCTGATTGCAATAATGATCGATACAATTTTCACCAAGATTTTTTATATAAATAAAAAATTGGATGTTTTTAGGTTTCATAAGTTTTCACAATATCAATTCAAGTAACAGTGAATGTTTTATATAAATATGAACAAACGAATAATAACCTAAACAGCCTCCTGGAATTGATCATATTAGCAAATATGGCCTTTGTGGAGATGAGAATATTAATTAAAATCAGTGTCTGTAAAATTCTTTATTCATCCGATAAAAGCCTGTAAAAGAGATCATATCTAGTGGCTGCTAGCCTGTATGCATATGTAACTTGCGAATCTGAAGTACACTCGGTAGCTTGAATGTGAACATTGATCAAGGCATCTATTAGAAAGATGTAGTCGGAGAGTATCGTATATGGCAAAAAGCAAAAATATTACACGCTCAAGCTTGTTAGGAAAAAATGAAAATATGATAGTACTATTGAAATATGCACTACACTTAAATTACAATCAGTCAAATCACCATTGCCGGATCTATTTGACACGGTATAACATGGTATAGATAGAGGGAATCAACCTTATGGTAAAAGCGTGTAAAGATCATCAACTTCACAGTCGTTCAATCGGACAGATAGCAGAGACATTTCATCGAGCATTAAGAAAATTAGGCAGCATCAATCAACGGTGTTGTAAATAGTTGTAGAGCATGAAACTTCACTTGTAGTTCCCTCGGTTAGTATATAGTAAATTTGGGTTACACTGGCGCTCCTGCCCAAACATATCATCCATACATAATATGTGCATAGAAAAAAGAAATTGCAGAGCGGCTGAAGAAATCAGTACCACAACTATCATCACCTGTGGCTGATGTGGGTTCTGTGCTATGAAGGGATACATGGATTAATTCAAACCGACACTTAGGTTCAACAAAGGCCAAACCTTGACAGGAATCCCAACTTCAAACTGAAAGATTTCCGCCATGGAGCATTGAGGAATAGCTGTACCTTGACACGGTTTAAGTCTATATGTGTCGATTGTATAGATCCCAGGAAACCTTGTTGATGCATCTCACTGCAAGGCATTGGTACTGGAGAATCGCTGTAGAGTGTAGAGGAGGATCTCAATGGCGCAGGTCGCAATGGAGCTAGCCACGTCTTTTAAAGGCACTAATGTCCCTTCGGGTGCTCCTCCATGAGTTTCTTCCATGGACTGATGGTTAATGTACATTAATTTCTTGGGAAGAAGAGAAGCAACCCCGCATGGAAGTGGAATCGATTGAAAATTAATTGTTTGTTAGTGCCTTCAGTTACCAAATAAGAGCAAGGTTAATAGTAGAGTCATCTGCTGGCTATAAGGCTGTGTCATGTCATCTATAGTCAGCTTATAGTCAACATATACAATAGTTAGTTACAAAAATATTTTACTTTATGACTATATGGCCCACATGACACACTCACAAAGTGCCTAGGAGCACGTGCTAGAGCTAGCTCTTGCATTAGAGCCCACTTTCATTCTCTCTCCTCTTCTCTCTCCTCCAACTCATCATAAAAATATTACTTTAATCCTTATAGCCTGCTGACTAGACCTTATTGTACTTGCTCTAATGTAGAAAGAAACGGTGACAAAAGTGAATGCTGAAGTGATTTTTGGGGAGATTAAATGGGAGAAGAGGGATCAGCGAGGAGTGGACATGCATGGACGTGCAGGGCCAGGAAAAATTGATCGGTGAGATGGGTTTGTTAAACAATGCGCTGAGAAGAAGTAGTGACGTGGAGGCATGAGAGAGAAGAGAAATAAGTTAGTGGGGGTTTCTTATATAGATATAAAAGATTTGCTCCTCAATTATCAAATCCGTTAGGTTGGGGACATTGCTTGGCCAAAACCAGTTTTGATTATGGTGGCGCCGAATACTTATGTGGCAAGACAGTCAACACAATTTATGCTAATAAAAAAGGGGAATTTAAAAATAATATTTTTTGTGAAAAATATATCTCATCATATCATCTAAGAATTAACAATTTGAAATTCTCATCAGAATCGATTATATTTTGGAAATGCGAGTCAATACAATTCTAGAAAATGAAAGGGCTAAAGATCTAATTTGTTTCCCTTTAATTTTTAAAATAGCCATATTATAAATAAATATCTAAATCTTCTAATTTTCAATATTTGCTTTAATTTTCGCAGATTTATCATTTTTCTTTTTAATCTTCAGTTAAAAATTGTTTTATAATAAATTTCGCATTCTAAGAAGATTTTTTCTAGAGATAAAAGAATAGTTAACTCATTTTCCACACTTGTTCACAGTAGTTGAGTTTCCAAACAGAATTTTTTTCTCTTTTGTACGGAAATGCACTTTGGCACCCGGGTCCAAATGATCCTGATGAATGGACCAACCGGCGCACGGCGCGTCCAAATCCGTGGTGCGTATTTTTAGTTGTATATCGCGTGTACGTCGATTTGTGTACAGTAGCACTGGACAGAATCGGAGCAATTAATTAGGACGGCTCCGTTGTCTTCAGCCGCCGTTAGGTGACGTGCTAAACCGAAAAAGGCGAAGGTGTTGAGCTCACGAGGTGTACAGTGGCACTGGACAGCTCACGAGGTGTCACACGCGGTAGCAAAAAAGCAAGCCCAGGTGTTCAGCCCGTTTCACCGCTTCGTCAACTAGTATAATCCAGATTCGCCGATGGCCAAGTCAAAAAGATCCGCCGCCGGACCGGACAGAGGCCGGCGGGGCTGGTGGCGGCGGTTGAAGTCAGGGCCGGCGGAGCCGGCGGTCGGAACAGATAGGAGCTGGCGGCGGCCGGAAACAGGCAAGCAGTCTGGAGGCGGCGCGAGCTCGGGTCAGGGACGGCCTGAGGGAGGCGGCGCGAGCCCGAGTCGAGGGCGGAGGTGGGCAGCCGAGCAAGGACGCGCTGTGCAGGTCGGGACGGCCTGCGAAATCGACGAGCCAGTGGGAGCTGCGTCGGCCAAGATTGGGGCGGGCAGCTACAGCGTCCGGATCGGCAGATCGAGGCCAGAAACAGGGCTCCCCGCACCCGCAAAGATCCTCTTCTTCCTCCCACGCTGGGGCATGGACGACGACAGCCTCCCCCTCATTCCCTGTCCATTCCGCGGCAGCAGAATCCCCCCACCAAGGTCGCGCGCACCAAGACCTGGCGTCAGATACTACAAGTGTTTTTGATTCTTAAGTCTTGCAACATTTTCTCTTGTTTTTGCTGACTGTTTTTCCAAAAATTACCCCAAATTTGGTGTTAATTCTGCTCAAGCTGACACCTGCTGTGTCTCCTCAGATCGACCCATTTGCTATTGGGAAATGGGGGCAACCGGCGAACCTTGATGCCCCCCACTGCATGCAGCCAGTCAGGCAGCTTGACCTCGCGTTTGTACCATGGTCTAGATCGGCCAACAGCAAGTTGGTCCGCTGGTCCAGGAAGGGGCGGTCAGTCAATCATACGACGGAAACCGTCGTGGGAAGTTACCCTCGCTAGGACCGTATCGGACGAACTCAGCGTATTCCCTATTTATTTATGCTCATAGCGCAACGAGTTCTGACAGATTCTTCCATCCCGAGACACGATTCAGTGGTCGAGATATCAGATCTATTTAGACCCGGGAGCCAAAACTCCATCCCCTCTCTTTTGTAGCATTAATTTGCGCCTTATGTCAGTTTAGTTACAAAATTACGCTGTACTCTGCTGCACTGCCCCGACGAACTGATGAATGTATGAAGATCGTTCGTGCTCTCCAAAGAGCGAGCAAAGCAGACACGGCATGTTTTGTCCGCTGTACTCTGCTGCACTGCCCCGACGAACTGATGAATGTATGAAGATCGTTCGGCTAGGTGTCGGTGACCAATGCTTGCCGAAGCCAGTGCGAGTGCCTGCAGTGGAAGGCAATATGGGATTCCAGTGCTGGGAAATGGTCACAACCTTCATCAGCGACATTTCTTCATCGCCATATTATCTTTGGTGTTCAGACGGCCTCGTAGGCAAGGCATACGTAAATTTTATGGCTGTGTGGTATTGCTCTTCTTCAAATTAGGCAAGTAGTGCACTCTGTTAGAGTTGTATAGTTGTATGTACGTATACGGTATATTATACCGGTGTAATCTTGTTGTACAAGTTGGGTGTAATCTTGTTGTACAAGTTGATCCACTAATATATAAAGATGTGCCAGCCGGTTGGGGCTAACCACGGCAAATATTTCGTTTAACTTGGTATCAGAGCGAGTCGACCCACCTAGGGTTCACCCGCCCCACGTGATCCGCCGCCGCCGTCTTCAACTCGTCGTCGCCGCCGCGCTCCTCCTGTGTGCGCCGCCGCCGCGACCGATCGCCGCCCTCCTCGAGTTCCTCGAGGGGCGCCGCGGTTCCTCCTCGTGATGACGTCATCCGCGATGACCCTCTCCACCGCCGGCGCGTCGTCTTCATCCTCCGCCCCCACCATCCCCGCCGGCGCCATCATGACCCCCCCCACCGGCCACAACACCAACACCATCACCGTGCGTCTCGATCGCACGAACTTCCTTCTCTGGAAGATGCAGATCGTCCCCAACATCGCCGGCCAGGGCTGGTACGGCTTCCTGGATGGATCCTGCAAGATGCCACCAGCGACGGTCACCGAAGGAACGGGGGCCGATGCCATGACCAAGGCCAACCCGGAGTACGCCTTGTGGTTCTACACGGATCAGCGTGTTCTCAGCATCCTCGTCGGTTCTATTACGGAGGAGATCCTTGGCCATCTCATCGGCCACACCACCTCGGCGTCCGTGTGGGCGGCCCTCGTTGCCATGTTCTCGGCGCAGAACAGGGCGGGGGCGCACCAGATGCGACGGCAACTTACGTCGCTGAAGAAGAACGACCTCTCCGCCTCCGCCTACTTTCACAAGACGAAGGGTTTTGCGGATGCTATGGCCATGGTCGGATCTCCCATCTCAGATGAGGAGTTGATCGACTACATCGTCGTCGGTCTCGGGCCTCAGTATGAGTCCCTTCAGCACTCGCTCATAGTGCTTGGCGCTGCGGGCGCCGACAATCTCAGCATGGAGGCCTTCTACTCTATGCTCCTCTCCTGCGAGTCTCTCAAGGAGCAGAACGCTCAGGCCCCCGAGTTCTCCACATCCGCCAACGCCGTGGCGTGGCAGGGCGGCGACAACCGTGGAGGGGGGCGCCCTCTCGCCGACGCTACTGGTGGTCGCTCCGACGGTCGCCCCTCCGGGCCGCCTGGTGGCGGCCATGCTCCCGGTGGCCAGCAGCAGCAGCACGGCCAGCGTGGCAACCGTCCCAACCAGGGGGGCGGTGGTGGCGGCAACGGCGGAGGTGGCCAGGGCGGTGGCGGTGGCGGTGGTCGCAATGGCCGCCAACGTCCGCGCTGCCAAATCTGCAAGTACTGGGGGTCATGAGGCGCTCCAGTGCAAGAACCGCTTCAACCAGTCCTTTCAGTATGAGGACTCGCGTTCTGGGAACGTCGCCTACCAGGAGAATCAGCCCTGGTTCTTCGACTCCGGCACCACCGACCATCTCACCAACGACATGGGACGGATGAACGTCCAGGACCGCTACCCTGGCAAGGATCAAGTGCAAGTCGCCAACGGTGCAGGTTTGTCTATTACGCATGTTGGTCGCTCTCGTTTACCTGGTTCATTGTCTCCTATTGAACTTAAAAATATTCTTCTTGTTCCTGGTCTTAGCAAAAATTTGCTTTCAGTTTATCGCCTTGTTTCTGAAAACCACATATTCATCGAGTTTCATAAATATTTTTTCTGTGTCAAGGACAAGGTCACGAAGAGAATTCTTCTTCGCGGTAGGAGTCGTGGCGGTCTCTATCCTCTACCGTTCAGTCGCGCCGCAGCATCTGGGCATCATGCGTCTTCTGGTGTGCGACTGTCTTCTAAGCATTGGCATCAGCGTCTTGGTCATCCTTCAAATAAAGTAGTTCAAAATATTGTTAGTTCAAATAATCTGTCGTGTTCCTCAAACATTGAGTCTTTAGTGTGTGATGCATGTCAACGTGCCAAGAGTCATCAATTACCTTATAATTATTCGACTCGTGTTTCTCAGTCTCCGCTTGTATCTTGGAATTCTCGTAAGCAGCCGACTGTCTCTCGTTCCAGTACTGAGGCAGAGTACAAGGCCCTCGCCAACGGCACTGCTGAGGTCGTCTGGATACAGTCTGTGTTGAAGGAACTTGGAGTTTATCAGTCCCAACCTCCTGTCTTGTGGTGTGACAATCTTGGCGCCACGTACTTGTGTGCCAATCCAGTATTTCACGCTCGCACTAAGCATATCGAGATTGATTTCCACTTCGTTCGCGAGAAGGTTGCCCTTGGTGCGCTTGATGTTCGTTTCATCTCCACCGTAGACCAGCTGGCTGAAGTGTTCACAAAGCCTGCTACTCAGCTCACACTTCGTCGTTTTAGTTCCAATCTTAACCTTGTTCACGACGGTTTAGATTGAGGGGGAGTGTTAGAGTTGTATAGTTGTATGTACGTATACGATATATTATACCAGTGCAATCTTGTTGTACAAGTTGGGTGTAATCTTGTTGTACAAGTTGATCTACTAATATATAAAGATGTGCCAGCCGGTTGGGGCTAACCACGGCAAATATTTCGTTTAACTCACTCCATCGATCACTGAAGAGCTCATCAAGCTGCCGTCGTAGTTCTGGGTGTTGCACTGACCCTTTGGTCTGAACCTGTATCTTGTGTGTTCACTGTACTCAGAAATTCAGTTAGCTCATCAAGCTGCCGTCGTAGTTCTCGAGAGGTTCGAAGCTGTGGCTTTGTGTAATGTCTAAGGTCTGTACAAGAATTATCAGCTTCTTAAATTAAGTTAGGAGCTTTGGCACCTTAAGTCAAAAAAAAAAGCTAGCTGATCCAGCTGCTGTCGTGGTTTCGTCAACAGATCTGCCATAGAGGTAGGGGTATGGCGGTTTGTGGAAGGGGGTGAACACGGAGGAGCGATCCAGGACGGTGGTAGCACGAGTTTACCCAGCTTCAGATCCCGCGACGGTGGCGAGATCCTACGTGCTGCTATAATTCACTATATGGCAACAAGTGCTCGGTTACAATGATGAGGTTGGCTGTTTCGCTATGCGATTGGTTGTAAGATTGGTCTGTTTCGCTATGCGATTGGTTGTAAGATTGGTCTATTGCCTCAAGGGCTGCTCCACGCCGGGCTTATAAAGGCGCCTGGCGTGGGCTACACGTTGGTACCGGAGCGGATACAACTTGGAGTCCTAGACTAAGTCATACACGTATACTACAAGGTCACCCGCCATGGGCCGTCTTCCGGATCCGCCATAGGCTCGCCGCTAGTAGCCCGCCATGGACCTGTCTCCGGATCCGCCATAAGCGCCTGCGTCCAGTACCGCCGTGCCAACTTCAGCAACTGGGCCGCCCGGTATGGCGAATCCGCCATACCACCCCTGATGGGCCACCCTGGCTTGCTGATTTAGGACTACGTCGCTGGTATACCTATTTGGTATATCCCCAACAGTAGCCCCCAGGGAACTTCAAGATTGCCATCTACATCCGCCATGCTTGTCCTTGATAGGTCATTTCCACCATAGCTCTTCTTTGCTGGGATGGCGGTCATCTTGATGTTCCTTCTTCCATCTATTAATCCGCCGTAAATAACGGATCAAGCGACGTAGTTATCTTAGCGAGATTTTCGGGATCCGTTGGATCATACCGTTGAAATCCGCCGTAAATTTCGGCACACAGTTCTTTCTAGGGTAAGATTTACCAAGTTACTTTTTTACCCTTGGACACGTGTCACCAGATTAGGGTTCCTGCGATCAGGATGAGCGGTGGTGATGGGGGGCACGAACCTCGAGACCTGGGGTCTATATATACCCCGGCCTCTCACCCCCGGCCGGTCACCCCTCATTCACCCCCGTCGCTTTCTCTCTCTTCAGCGCCGCCACGAGAGCTTCGTGATCTCCGACGAGCCGCCGCGGAAGACCTCGCCGCCGGTAGCGTTTTCCGCCACAAACTGGCATCGTCTTCCTCGTCTTCGCTCGAAATCCTCGAAGTCATTACCGCCACGCCACTTGCCGCCATGGAGCCTGAATCACCTCGCGAAGCTTCCAAGTCCGAAGTTGCTGAAGGTTCGGTGCGGTCCTCGGATACCGAGTCCGCCATACCCGAAAATTCAGGAGGAGACTGGGACTCCTGCAATCTGAACGAGGAAATTCTATCTTCCTTGGAGCGGGAAGGCCGCATAGCTGCTAAGGAAGCCTCCAGATGGCGGGTTGAGCCTGGTGAAGCGATGCCGACTCCTTTAGATGAAGAGGTCGTTATGCTGAAGTCCCATATTGATCGTGGCCTCAGCCTTCTGCCATCCTACTTCCTGAGGGAAGTTCTCCGTCATTACAGGTTACAGCTGCACCACATTGCTCCGAATAGCTTCACTGCTTTAGCAGGTTTTGTCGCGCTATGTGAAGGATATCTAGGCATCAGCCCACGCGGAGATTTATTCCCCTTATATTTTAACATCCGCCATAACCGGGACGCGGACGGGAATCCTCGCAATTGCGGGTCGATCTCCTTTGTTCCTCGGCACGGGAAATCCTACCCCTACATTGTCTCTCACGACTCTGCTAAGGGATGGCGGGGTTCCTTCTTCTATCTGGCTAACCAGGCCCCTCCTGAGAGGAAGTTCGGCCTGCGGTCTTTTACTGATGGCCCCGCCAAGGAGCAGGATAGCTGGGGTGTCATGGATGACTTCACCATGGATGATGAATGCCAATTATGCTCACGGCGGATTTCGAAACTTGTCTTCTCTGGACTGACAGGTGCTGACACCATTTACTGCTGGATCTCACGGCGGATTCAGCCTCTTCAATATCGCCCAACCCTGATGTGCGAGTATAGCGGAATAGACGATCCCCAGCGCTATTCCAAGGAGGAACTGTCCGCTGAAGAGATCGAGCTTCGGATCCGCAACATCATTAAGGTGGGGCGAGATGAGCCTCTGAAGCTAAAAATCCCTATGTATGAGAATGGCAGTTGTCCAAAGGTAAGTGCTTCTCCTTATTCCGCCATAACAGCTAATTTCCTTTAATAACTTCACATTTCTCCGCAGCTCTCTTCCCTGCCACCCTCTGAACTGAGCGGTCTCGTCCGCTATCCCCGAACGAAAGATCTTACTGACGATGAGGACGAGACATCCTCGTCTCCCAAAAGACAGAAGGTGGCAGAGGAAGAGGTAGTGGCGGATGAACCTGTAGTGGCGGTTCCACGTGGCGTTCGCGGTGCTGGCGGGCGCATTCGTGGAATGGGCAAAAGAGTCATCTCTCGCCATTCGTCCCCTGCCCTTCGCGGCCATCTAGACACCGTGCCAGAACATTCCACCACTATAAATCTACCAGAGCGGAAGTAAGTATAATCATAACTCGCCTTCATACCATGCATAACTTAATTATTCTAATCTGTCTCTT